>CANTAL010000348.1:105000-173940 GCA_947650365.1 Chamaelirium japonicum
AAGGAATTCCAAAACTTTTAGAGTCATCAAATGGTAGAAGTAAAATTAACGATCATTACGGACAGTGGATAATGCTTCTACATTTTGATGACCCTAGAAGTTTTGGAATTCCTTGAAAATTGGTGAGGGTGATCATATTACTCTAGATGACACACCCATCAATTTTCAAAAAATTCCATAACTTCTACGGTGGTCAAAATGATCGTAACTCATTTTCTCCCTTCGTAGCTCATAGCTCACTCTAACATTCCTATATATATATATATATATATATATATATATATATATATATATATATATATATATATATATATATATATATATATATATATATATATATATATATATATATATATATATATATATATATATATATATATATACAGAGAGAGAGAGAGAGAGTCCAGTGAGAAACTCCTTATTTGTGAAACCTTGTGCGAAACCCCCCTAGAGGTTTCAGAATTTGATGAAGCTTGGTAGACATACTACCTATGCCATGTTGATCATCCTCACAAAATTTCATCAAATTCTAAAACTTCTAGGGGCATCAAATTTGATAATCAAGTTAACGATTTTTATGAACGGTCGGTAAATTTTCCAACATTTGATGCCCCTAGAGGTTTTAGAATTTGATGAAATTTTGTGAGGATGATCAACATGGCATAGGTAGTATGCCTACCAGGTTTCATCAAATTCTAAAACCTCTAGGGGGGTTTCGCAGAAGGTTTCGCAAATAAGGAGTTTCTCACTGGATCAGCCCTATATATATATATATATATATATATATATATATATATATATATATATATATATATATATATATATATATATATATATATATATATATATATATATATATATATATATATATATATATATATATATATATATATATATATATATATATATATATATATATATATATATATATATATATATATATATATATATATATATATATATATATATATATATTTATATATATATAATAAAAAACTGGTTTTTGGATTTAGTCCCATATTGCCCGTGAGGAGATCTTTTAATGTATTTATAATGGACCTCCCTTCATTGGGCTTTGCAGCTTTCCAAGAACTAAGCATAGCCCACCACACACGCGGGCGCGCGCACCGACCCGGGCCAGGCTCGGGCCAAAGTCGCAGCTCGCGATCCGCGTGGGCACGAATGGGCTTCGGGCCTTCTTTTACATTGAGTTCTAATTTTTTTCTTTATGGAGAATTATTCCTTCCGTTACACTCTTCACGAGTCTGAGCTAGGTTCATTGAACCTGGACCTCTGCACTGTCACATGCAACCGTTACACCCGACAAAGCAGTAAATGCTCATCAGTGCGGGATTCATTGCTGCATGCGATGGGCTGTGAGTGTGGGAACGTTACGGCTAAGGACCTCTATATAAGACTGTGTGGAAAAATTAATTCTCTAAATCAAAGTCTGCGCAGTGAAAGTCGAGCAGCGATCGTAGGACCACGTTGTCGGGTGTGAGCTACAAAAATTCTAATTATATAACCCTATCATCTGCATATGATGGAATAGTACGAACCCCTAATCGTCATTCTAATGAGATGATGCAACATACATCAGATGACCTATGCATTAAAACTTAGAACGAGTGATAGAAAGATAATACCTTTGTGCAGATTTTTTCACTATGGAGGATTTTCATCTTTGTTGGTGGAGACGGATGCCAAGGTACGGATAAAGGGGTACGGATGTAGATTCACCGTTGGGTTCACCGAGTCTCGCCTCCCAACCGCGTCCTCGTTGAGAGATCTCTAAATTCCTCTCGCCAACGAGCCTCTTCCGATGCTTGCAAAAGCCTTGAGGAAGACGAGAAAGATAGAGGAATGGTGTGCAGATTTTCGACGCAAGAGGGGCTTGTTTCAAGCAATAAATTACAGCAAAACACTATTTTCTTGCCTTGCACGAAATTCCCTTTCATCCACCCTTTAAGTGGCCGGCCATAGGGATTAAAAATCCCCTTGATATGGCCGGCCCTATCCTATCCAACCACCCGATAAAATCGCCTCTTAGATTTTAGGAGGGGCGGTTCCAACTATGCAACAACCCATATCTGGGGGAGGATCTTCTCAGATCCTTCCCATATCAGATCATTGCTGCAAATGGGCACCCCTAACATGAGTGGCCGGCTATTAGGGAATGCGGGGCTATTTGGGAAAAGACCAAAATACCCCCTATGCTTCTAATGGTCGTGCACTCGTGTATCGGGCTCCGATTGCGAAACCGTTCGAACCTATAGGACCCCTTGGATTTTTAGTATCCTCTTGACATCGAAATATTGTTCTCTTATCTATGGATGCCCTCAGTAATTTATCCATACTTAGGGGTGCCCTTAGTAAAACAAGGGGTGCCCTTAGTAAAATTTACCAAAGCAATTCTACCAAGTTCCCGTGCGATGCATGCTCTGATTGTCTACACCTATAAGAGGTGTTAGATATTTTACGTATGCCTCTAACCACTCTGGGGTTGCCCCCTGGAAGCATACTTTGTTTCTTTTTCTCTCTCACGCTCTAGTGTGAAGCACCCGTGGGATGATCGTCTTCCTAACTAAGGTAGTGCAAGTAAGGGAAGAGATGGTAGACATGATTTTGGATGTGGACAAGGTGGAACCTGCAGGGACTAGGATTCGTGGCTAATAACCAGGACTCGACCAACACACCCTACTGTTGTCTCTGTCTGTCCTCTGAGCTCCGATTAACTTGCAAAGCTAAACAGTGCGCGATGCAAGTTGACCTCCAATCCTCCAAGACTTATTATGTTCTCTCGCGTACGTCTGATCTCTGCTTAGTTACAGTAGTGTGATATCCCTCTACTCAGTATAATGACACGACTCAAGCAGTGGAGAACACCGTCAGACTCGAGTGATCATTTGACATGGTTCCATCCAGATGAACTAACCGCAACGCACTTCCCTTTGCTTTGGCCAAGTTAGAGGATCCGGTCGTCAGCTTAACTGACAACTACCAGGCCTGGTTTTCATGCGATGTGCGTCGACCATGGAACGTATTACCAGTTTGAGTTGTGGATGGCCTGTATGAGTGACATGCCGATGCGACGTCAATCAGGTAACCCAACGCACCATGGTATTGGGTCGCACATAAATGGATCCCTCATACGTTGGTGCATTAAAGCACCATGCAACTGGTTAGCCCACCAGTCATGATTTCTCAGGGTTTAGGACCAACTACTCTAAGCAGAAACACGGCTTAATGCACCAGTGTCTGCTCACTGATCTGTGCACCATATTGGCTCCTTTCGATCACAGTAACTGTGCCTGGCAATGACTATGGTAAAGGTTTCATGCTCTGTCATTCCAATAGCTTATCACGATAGGGGAACCAACCCTATCATAGCTGTGAACTATTTAGATTATATATTTCCAATTTACTGAGCCTTCCTCTCAGTAGATCTACATAAACCATGGCTTGTTGTTCTATCCTAGAATACGTGATTTGATCACGTACCACTAATGTAATTCTTATTCAAATACAATCTCTCTATTATTTCTCCAAATAAAAGGTTTTTACAAGCTAAGAACACATTAATTTCAACAATCTCTCACTTGATCTAGCGAAGGAAAAATAGTCTTGACTCCTATAGCTCCCGCATGCTATTCGAACACCTTGCTTGGTATCGCCTTGGTGAATGGATCAGTAACATTATCTGGAATTGCTATCTGGGTCACCGCCACTTGCCCTTCCTTTTGAAACTGCCGGATTAGGTAGTACTTGTGCTCGATGTACTTCCCCTTCTGGTGGTTCCTTGGCTCCTTTGCTTGTGCTACCACTCCGCTATTGTCACAATAAAGGATAATAGCTCTCTGAGCCTCTAGTACACACCCTAAGTTCATCAAGAACTTCTTGAGTCACACCGCCTCTTTCGCTGCTTCGCATGCTGCTACGCACTCAGTCTCAGTAGTAGAGTCTGCGATGTATCATGCATTTCTGCTTCATACTCTACCAACTGACTGCTCCTCCTCCTAAAGTGAAGACAAACCCTGAATTCGACTTTTTGGATTCCACATCTGACATGAAGTCAGAATCCGTTTACCCAATCGGTGTCAGATCTTGTGAAGTATAAACTAACCCATAATCTCTCATTCGACGAAGGTATTTGAGTATATTATTCACAGAAGTCCAGTGTGCTGGACCCGGGTTTGACTGAAACTGATCCATCATTCCTACTGCAAAACAGATATCCGACCTCGTACAATGCATTGCATATATTAGGCTACGGTACCTTCTGCATCTTTGCTTTCTCCTCAGGTGTCTTAGGACCTTGATCCTTGGACAACTTGGTCCCCTTGCCTAAAGGCAATAGACATTTCTTGGAGATTTGCATTGCAAATCTAGCCAGAATCTTATCTATATATACAGCCTGTGACAGCAAGAGAATTCTATTTTGGCGATCTCGAGTTACCTTGATCCCTAGAACATAACTCGCTTCACCTAGGTCTTTCATGTCAAATTGTTTTGATGGCTAGACCTTTACTGTTGACAACGTTCCTATATCATTTCCAATCAGTAGCATATCGTTTACGTAAAGTATCAGATATACCTCTGTAGTTCCATCACTCCTCATATAAACACATGGCTTGCTTAAGTCCATAAATAGACCTTTGCAACTTGCAAACCAGGTTCTCCTGACCATCTGACTCAAAACCTGGAGGTTGCATCATATATATGTCCTCATCTAAATCCCCGTTGAGGAAAGCTGTCTTGACATCCATTTGTCAGATCTTCCAATCATAATGAGCTGCAATGGATAAGAGGATCCGAATAGACTTGATCATAGACTAATCTAGCTTTTCAAATCTCAACGGAACCATCGGGTCCTCTTTTCTTTTTATACACCCACTTACACCCAATGGGTTTAATATTGGGTATAGGTGTAACAAGAGTCCAGACAATATTCTGGGACATTGATGTAATTTCTTCCTCCATGGCTTTTTGCCAGTTTATTCTATCAGAAGCTCCCACTGCCTTGTCATAGGTCAAGGGATCATCCTACCGATACTCTGGATCAACCAACAAGGTTTCTCTATAGTATCTCTTAGGAGCTCTGATGATTCTCTTACTGCGACGAGGAAATAGTTCAGAGTGAGTAGGTTCTGCAGAATCTAGTATATCAAGGTCTGCTCTACTATCCTGTACTATGCTCTCGGATCTAGTATTTGATCTAGTACTTAGTAGTTCCTCAAGAACCACCTTACTAGTGGGTTTGTGATCTATTATGTAGTCCTGCTCTAGAAAAATAGTATTTGTTGAAACGATTATCTTCTTTTTCACAGGGTCATAGAATAGACCACCTTTGGTCCCTTTGGGGTAGCCTATAAACAAATACACCTTTGTTTTTGCCTCCATCTTATCCCTCTTGTTCTTCCGCACATGTGCTGAATAACCCTATATTCTGAGATGCTGTAGTTACGGCTTCTGCTGCAACCACAGTTCCCTAAGAGTTTGAGGCACTGACTTGGATGGGACAAGGTTTAAGATGTATGCTGCTGTTTCTAAGTCATAACCCAAAAATGTGATTGGTAAACTAGTATAACTCATCATGCTTCGGACCATGTCTAGCAAGGTCCTATTCCTTCTCTTGGAGACCCCGTTCTACTGTGGTGTACCAGGAGCAATTAACTGGGAGCTGATCCTATGCTCCTTTAGGTACGTTAGGAATTCATCTTATAGGTATTCACCACCTCGATCTGATCGAAGGGTTTTAATATATTTACCCGTCTGCTTTTCTACTTCAGCCCTGAATACTTTGAACATGTCAAAGGATTCTGACTTTCGTTGTATTAGGTAAACATGGTCGTATCTAGAGTAATCATCACTAAACGTAATGAAATACTCATAGCCTCATATCACTCTGACACTCATGAGTCCACAGACGTCAGAGTGTATTAACTCCAACACATCACTGGCTCTTACCCCTGATCCTTTAAAGATTCTCTTGGTTATCTTGCCCTCCAGATAAGGCTCACAGGTGGAAAGGATCTCTGAGGGATATGTTTCCAGAAGCCCGGCCTTCACTAATCTTTGAATCCTATCTAAGGTTATATGACATAATCTCAAATGCCACAATAGTGTTTGGTTATCCGAAGGATTTTTACGTTTAGATGAGTTATTAATTTGGAAAACTGTTGCTGTTATGTTATCTAGTTCTGGATTTAATGTGTAGAGACCATTCTAAACTATTCCTCTTACTATAAAATTCCTATTCAGTTTAATAGACACTCCATGTGCATCAAATAGAACTGAATAGCCTTTATTAACTAAAGAGAAAACAAAAATTAAATTGTGTCTCAAGGACGGTACAAATAATACGTCTCTTAATATTATTGTTCGATCATAAAATCTAAGATTAACATCTCCTACAGTTTCAGCAGCTGCAACCGTATCAGTTCCCATACTCAGGATCACTTCTCCATCAAGCAGTCTTCTGCTCTCCTGAAACCCATGTAATGAATTACAGACATGGTTAGAGGACCCGGAGTCCACAATCTAGGAAGCAAAAGATCCACCACTAGAAAGAAGTGTTTCAACTACTAAGAGTTGAGGTTTACCAGCACGCTGAGGCTTCTTGCAGTCCTTCTTCCAATGTCTGCTCTCACCATACCTAAAGCACTTGGTGCTTGGCTTTGTAGCCTTCTTGGATCCACATGTCCCCACTTTGCTCTGCACAGGAATTGACTTAGGCTTTTTCTTTGACTTGCTCTTTTGAGGTTTGCTCCGTTTTAACGAGGATCTGTGTTGCATAGTAAGTGCTTCGCACTTGTATTTGAAACCATCCTCAGCAGCCTGGAGAGCTCCCAGAAGCTTCGTATTTATCATTTCCAACTTATTCAGATGGAAATTTGTGACAAAGCCTTCAAAGGCTCCAGACAGAAATGCAAGAAAAATGTCCGTCATCAGTTCGTTCTCTAGCACAATGTTCATGGTAAGCAGCTCATTCTGGAACCCAAATATTTTGAGTATGTGTTCCCGAACTGGCGTACCACTGGACATCTTAGTACTAACTAGCTTCTGGACAGTGAGGTATCGAGTGACTCGACTGTGACCCTCAAATATTTCCTTAAGGTACAACATCATGTCAGAAGCGTCGGGCATTTCCTCGACTTGCTTCTGCAGAGTTGTTTGCAAAGAAGCTATTATATAGCATTTGCATATCTCATTCGCCTCTTTCCAGTCAGTATATTCCTTTTGTTGTGCCTCTGTGGCATTTGGACCCGGTAGGTCTGGCTCAGATATTGTCAATGCCATTGTATGTTTACCTATCCTCAGGACCAACATCAGATTGCGTTTCCAATCCTCATAGTTGGGACCCGTCAGTTTGTTATCACTGAGGATAACTGAAAGGGGATCTAACTTGGTCATCTGTTAATAAACAAACGGCAGTGTATGAGAATGCATTATAAAATCATTTTATAGATTTTTAAAATAATTTAATTAGATCTACATGTCAATGCATACCCTCAAGACAAGAACGTTTCTATAAATTAATTAACCATGTATGCAAGCTCTGGAATCCAGATGTACCCACCTTAGGGTAGTGCACACCGTCGCCCCCTCACATCGGAACTCGAGGATCCAATCTAAATCTGTACTCTAATGGGCTATGATGGACCATAGTTCTTTTGGCCAGAGCTACATGATCCAAGTGCGAAGCTACAAGATACCACGGTGCACTTCAAATACTTCTCCACAAGCCTAGAAGATTACGAACCGGGAGTTCATGCGGCCCCCACTTTGGTGGGAAAAGCCCTTCTCTCCTTAACGCATAACCCCCTTATCCTTAAGGAGATCACTTGGTATCCATTGTAAAAGAGAACATAACTCTCACCCGCAGGGATTATGGATCATGCCCTCCCCACCTGGATTCCTTATGATTGGCTGTGGTGGCCAAGGACTTCTCGAAAGCTCCTTATGTATCATTTTTATTTGAAGGGTAATTTTAATGCAAATGATAATACAATCTAAGGTAGCAACCACCTATACACTAGACCCTGGTCTAACCGTGCTCCCACTGGGGTACCGAACTCCTATAGAATATTAGTGATTCCGGAGCATCATAGTCCCTGTCCCATGGAGTTACTTTGGCATTGGCCTTTCACTACCACAGGAGTCACATTACATGCCCCAGAATTTTCGATATCCCACGAAAGTTCTAACCCTAATGTTATGAGCCTAGCCTAAGGTCAATGTGGTCAGGGCTCCCACTACGATAACGCCCATTCCAGTCTCTTGATGTGTGATGACCTGTGGATCGTCATCTCACCCTTGGTTTCGATGCTGGCCAACTAGTGGTGGCATAACCTCGTGATGATGAGATCTCACCATCATCAAACTACAAGACGACTCTGGGTGACTATCTAGTTGAGTCCTAATCTAATGGTCACATGGGACCATACGGGGAAAGGGCATCCCACCTAAACACCTAATCTCAGGTTTAATTATCAATAATACATCATCGGATTTATCAGATTAGTTAACAGAAAAAAAAAACAACCACACAGATTTTATACCAGGCTCAGGATCCACTCCCTGAACCTGATCAGTGCAGCAGCTCTATCCTTCCTCCTAGTTCTCTGATCCGGCCCAAAGTCTCAGTGTATGGTCCCTGATGCACACCACCATGTGCACTTCTGCCGGTTCGGTTTGTCCTTCGGGTACCACTCTCCCTCCTGCAGAGGTGCTCTGCCATGGAATTCATTTTCATTATTTTCCTGTAAACAAAAAAACTATCATGCTTCGAGCAATTGCTCGTTCAGGCACAATTTCCTAGGAAAATAAAAAAATCCTAGCAAAGAGCCCTGTGAAACCGAGGATGACAAAACCATCCTCACCCATAATGGCCTAATACACCATCTACAGATAATTGAAAAATTAAAACACATTCATTCACATAATCTGGGGTCTGACCCTCAGATGCACAAACCAATTTCAGTATTTTACTTTTCAGAGCAGCACCTGCAGAAAACTCATACAAACATATATATATATATATATATATATATATATATATATATATATATATATATATATATATATATATATATATATATATATATATATATATATATATATATATATATATATATGCATGCATGAAACGAAACGAACCCAATGATGAACTATTCTCTCATGTATGTATGATTGGATTAGATGAGAATCTCATCATGTACCACATACCCGAATACTGGCCCTGATACCAGTTGTTGGAAAAAATTAATTCCCTAGATCAAAATCTGCGCAGCGAAAGTCGGGCAGCGGTCGTAGGACCACGTTGCCGGGTGTGTGCTATAAAAATTCTGATTATATAATCCTATCATCTGTATATGATGGAATAGTACGAACCCCTAATCGTCATTCTAACGAGATGATGCAACATACATCAGATGACCTATGTATTAAAACTTAGAACGATCGATAGAAAGATTATACCTTCGTGCAGATTTTTTCACTGCGGAGGATTTTCTTCTTTGTTGGTGGAGACGGATACCGAGGTACGGATGTAGATCCACCGTTGGGTTCATTGAGTCTCGCCTCCCAGCCACGTCCTCGTTGAGAGATCTTTGAATTCCTCTCGCCAACGAGCCTCTTCCGATGCTTGCAAAAGCCTTGAAGAAGACGAGAAAGAGAGAGGAATGGTGTGCAGATTTTCGGCGCAAGAGGAGCATGTTTTGAGCAATAAATTACAGCAAAACATCCTTTTCTTGCCTTGCACGAAATTCCCTTTCATCCACCCTTTAAGTGGCCGGCCATAGGGATTAAAAATCCCCTTGATATGGCCGACCCTATCCTATCCAACCACCTGATAAAACCGCCCCATAGATTTTAGGAGGGGCGGTTCCAACTATGCAGTAACCAATATCTGGGGAAGGATCTTCTCAGATCCTCCCCATATCAGGTCATGGTCGCAAATGGGCACCCCTAACATGAGTGGCCAGTCATTAGGGCATGCGGGGCTATTTGGGAAAAAACCAAAATGCCCCCCCTGCTTCAAATGGTCGTACACTCGTGTACCGGGCTCTGATTGCGAAACCGTTCAAACCTGTAGGACCCCTAGGATTTCTAGTGTCCTCTTGATATCGAAATGTTATTCTCTCATCTAGGGTGTCCTCAGTAATTTATCCATATTTAGGAGTGCCCTTAGTAAAACGAGGGGTGCCCTTATTAAAATTTACCGAAGCAACTTTACCGAGTTCCCGTGCGATGCACGCTCGGATTGTCTGCACCTATGTGGGGTGTTAGATATTTTATGTATGCCTCTAACCATTATGGGGTTTCCCCCTGAAAGCGTACTTTGTTTCTCTATATCTCTCACGCTCTAGTGCGAAGCATCCGTGGGATGATCGTCTTCCTAACTAATGTAGTGCAAGTATGGGAAGAGATGGTAGACACGATTTCGAATGTGGACAAGGTGGAACCTGCAGGGACTAGGATTCGTGGCTAATAACCAGGACTCGACCAATACACCCTACAGGTGTCTCTGTCTGTCCTCTGAGCTCCGGTTAACTTGCGAATATAAACTGAGCGCGACGCAAGTTGACCTCCAATCCTCCTAGACTTATTATGTTCTCTTGTATATCCCTGATCTCTATTTAGTTACAGTAGTGTGATATCCCTTCACTCATTGCCATGACACGACTCGAGCGGTGGAGAACACCGTCAGACTCGAGTGATCATTTGACATGGTTCCATCCAAGTAAACTAACCTCAACGTACTTCCCTTTGCTTTGGCCAAGCTAGGGGATCAAGTCGTCAGCTGAACTGACAACTACCAGGCCTGGTTTTCATACGATGTGAGTTCGACCATGAAAACGCACTACCAGTTTGGGTTGTGGATGGCCTGTAGGACTGACATGCCGATGCGACGTCAATTGGGTAACCCAACACACCGTGGTATTGGGTCGTACATAAATGGATCCCTCACACGTTGGTGCATTAAAGCACCACACAACTGGTTAGCCAACCGGTCATGATTCCTCAGGGTTTAGGACCGACTACTCTAAGCAGAAACACGGCTTAATGCAGCAGTGTCTGCTCACTGATCTGTGCACCATGTTGGCTTCGTTCGGTCACAGTAACTATGCCTGGCAATGACCATGGTGAAGGTTTCATGCTCTGTCATTCCAACAGCTACTCATGATAGGGGAACCAGCCCTATCATAGCTGTGAACTATTTAGGTTATATATTTCTAATTTACTGAGCCTTCCTCTCAGCAGATCTACATAAACCATGGCTTGCGGTTCTATCCTAGAACACGTGATTTGATCACGTATCACTAATGTAATTCTTATTCAAATACAACCTCTCTACTATTTCTCCAAATAAAAGGTTTTTATAAGCTAAGAATACATCAATTCCAACAAAGAGAGGGTCCTGTGAAGCCAGAAGGCACACCAAAAGCCACGAGCTCTCTCTTCTCTTACTTTATTTTCTTGTTCGTGATTCTGTTGCTGTCTCGAGTACGTTGAGATTCCCAAAGGGGTTCCCTTCGGTGCTGAAGATGAGTCCAGTCGTTGTACCCTGAAGAGCATTCGTTGGAAGCCTTGAAGCACCTACTGAGGTGGCGAAATAGCTTTCAGGGCATTGTGCTAGCACAAGCCTCGACTACTGCTAAGTCCACTGTTCTTCTTCCTTCTCCCCACCTTCTCTGCCATATCTGTAGACAGCCTTAGGACAACCTAAACCTTGCTTGTTTGTTGTGCTAAACTTTGCATGCTAAACCCTTCTACTTTTGTTCTACTGCTTCTGCACTAGATTTATAACCTCTTAATATTTTGCTAGTCATCATTTTATGCCTTAATAGAGTAGAAACCCAACAATCTGAAAGCTATTTCTCGTTCTATTCTATTCTATTTAGATCTAGATCCTATACGACAGTGTTTAGATCTAGTCTCTTGTTAACTGTCAGAATTCCTCTGAATTTTTTGAAGTTTGGCGATGTCAAGGAAAGCTTGACAAACCAGCATTAAATTACCCTAGGAAGCTTGGTATTTAAGCAAGCCAAGTGCTCCACTTCCTTCCTGGAGCTGAACTGGCCGTCAAATTTTTGAAAAATCAAAAGGAACTCTTTCTAGATGACTACTGAGACAGAGAGGAAGCCTAGCAAGTCTAGTAAGAAGCCTGAACCATTCAATGGAAAGAACTTTAAGAGATGGCAGATGAAACTTAGGTTCTATCTAACTGTCCTTAAGGTTGTCGACCTTATCTCTTCGGAGAAGCCTACCCTTACCTCTAAGGATGATGGCTCATCTAATAAAACAGACTTAGACTCCTAGGAGAGGCAGGATTATCTGTGTAGGAACTATATCCTTAGCTGTCTTGCCCCCGACCTCTATGATGTCTACTTCACTTGTAAGTCCGCCAAAGACCTGTGAAAATCCTTAGAGAAGAAGTACACCACAGAGGATGCCAGGTCAAAAAAGTTTGTAGTCAAAAAGCTATTGGAGTTCAAGATGGAAGATGAAAATTTTATGGTCTCCCAACTTGAGGAGATATATATTATCATCCATGAGGTCCTCACTGAGGAGTACAATATCTGTGAGGGATTCCAAGTGGCAACCATCATAGAGAAGTTGCCTCCCTCGTGGAAGGAGTACAAGAACAATTTGAAGCACAAGAGGAAGGAGATGACCCTGGAAGACCTTGTTGTCTGAATCCGTATAGAGGAGGATAACCGAGTGTCGGAGCAAAGGGAGCGAGCCACTATGATAAAAGGAAAGGCCAACCTCGTGGAGAGGAAGTCTTCCAAAAAGAAGGCTCTTGCTCCTAAGCCCTAGGAGAAGAACAAGTTTTCCAAGCCTCAGTTCAGGAAGAAGCCGAAAGGAGACTGCTTTGTATGCGGCAAGCCAGGACACATAGCTAAAGAGTGTCACTTCAATGTACTAAATCGGCCAAAGAACAAGTCTGAGGCAAACATGGCTCAGAGCAATTACTTCTCTACGGTAGTCACTGAGGCCAACCTAGTCAGCAACCTTGCAGACTGGTGGGTTGACACGGAAGCTACCCGATATATATGTTGGTTGAAGAGCTGCTTCTTCACCTACACACCTGCAGAAGAAGGAGAGTCACATGCATGGGGAACTCCTCAGTTGCTCAAGTCGCTAGGAAAGGGAATGTGATTATGAAGTTCACCTCTGGAAATCTTTTGACTCTAAAGGAGGTGCTGCACATCCCAAATATCCGAAAGAATCTGGTCTCCAGAGCAATGCTGAGCAAGAAAGATAACAAGCTTATATTTGAGTCGGATAAATTTGTCCTGACTAAGGAAGGGTCTTTTGTGGGAAAGGGTTATCTTGATGAGGGCTTGTTTAAGCTGAATATAACCTCTTTCATTAATGATAATAAAGTATCTTCTTTTGCTTACTTGTGTGGTTCTTTTGATCTGTGGCATGCTAGACTAGGACAAGTTAACTCTAAATCCCTTCAAATGTCAGTTAACTTAGGTAGTGTTCCTAAATGTGTTCCATCCTCAAATGGAAAGTATGGCATATGCGTAGAGGCAAAATATACCAAGAAACCTTTTAAGAGTATAGAGCATAGCCTAGAAACCCTAGACTTGATACACTTAGATGTGTGCGACCTTAAAGGTTACACTACGAGATGAGGGAACAAATACTTCATCACTTTTATTGATGATTATTCCTGACATTGTTCAGTCTTTCTCCTTAAGAGTAAGGACGAGAGCTTGTCCACGTTTAAATCCTATAAGTCTGAGATTGAAAACCAGTTAGGGAAGAGGATCAAAGTCCTTAGGTCAGACAGAGGAGGTGAATATGAGTCCGGAGACTTCACTAAATTTTATAAAAATAACGATGTAATTCATCAGACCACTGCTCCATATTCCCCTCAGTCTAATGGAGTTGTTGAGAGGAAGAACAGGACCTTAAAGAACATGGTCAATACCATGATGATTAGTTTAGGGGTACCTACGAACCTATGGGGGGAAGCTGTGCTCTCAACAGCGCATGTTCTTAATAGGATCCCATTTAAGGAATCTGAACAGACTCCTTATGAGATTCTGAGAGATAGGAAGCCATCCTATAAACACCTCAAAGTGTGGGGTTGTTTAGCGAAGGTATCCATACCTAACCCT
This sequence comes from Chamaelirium japonicum, assembly GCA_947650365.1. Classification (NCBI taxonomy): domain Eukaryota; kingdom Viridiplantae; phylum Streptophyta; class Magnoliopsida; order Liliales; family Melanthiaceae; genus Chamaelirium; species Chamaelirium japonicum. The sequence goes on from CANTAL010000348.1 coordinate 119,142, forward strand.
AAGAGGACCAAGCTGGATCTGAAAACAGTTAACTCTATGTTCATAGGATATGCCCAGGACAGTAGTGCGTATAGGTTTTTAGTAATACATTCCGAAAACCCATATATAGATAATAATACCATCATCGAGACTAGGGATGCCGAATTCTTTGAAAGTCGCTTTCCTTATAGAGAGAGGTCTGAGAAACCTCAGGAGCCCAGTACACTTGAGAGGTATGCTCCTAGACAGAGGGATGACTCTTCAGATAATAAAGAGATCGAACCTAGAAGGAGCAAGCGAGCTAGGACTTGTACTTCATTTGGGCCTGACTTCATTATATATCTAGTGGAAGAGGATCCAACTAGTTATAATATAGCATGACCTCAGTTGATCTATCTTTTGAAAGGAAGCTATAAATAGTAAACTTGAGTCCATAATATCCAACAAAACCTGAGAGCTAGTTGAGCTACCTCCTGGTTACAAAACAGCTGGATGTAAATAGATAGTCAAGAAGAAGCTTAAGGTAGACAGATTTATAGAAAGATATAAGACTAGGTTAGTAGCTAAAGGCTATAAGTAGCGAAAGTGAGTAGACTTCTTTGACACTTACTCATCAGTGACTAGGATTATATCCATTAGGTTGCTTATAGCTTTAACTGCTATCCATAACCTCGTAATTCACCAGATGGATGTAAAAACTATATTCCTAAATAAAGAATTAGAGGAAGAGATCTACATGGATCAGCCCGAAGGCTTCATAGTGCAAGGTTTGGAGAAGAAGGTTTGTAGACTAAAGAAGTCTCTTTATGGTCTCAAACAGGCTCCAAAACAATGGCATGAGAATTTTGACCACGTGTTAACTTCAAGTAGGTTCAGGATTAATGAATCAGATAAATGTGTCTACACTAAGGTCAATAACTTGACTTGTGTGGTCATATGTCTCTATGTAGATGATATGTTGATCTTGGGAACCAACTTAGAAGTAGTGGTCAAGACCAAAGACTTCTTAAGTAGGCACTTCGATATGAAGGACTTAGGAGCTGCAGATATCATTCTTGAAATCAAAATTAAGAGAGATTCCAATAGCATAGCTCTATCTCAATCTCACTATATCGAGAAAGTACTTATGAAGTTCGGTCATTTTGATTGTCGACCTGCCAAAATGCCATATGATCCTTCAGTACACCTAAAAAAGAATTTAGGACCTAGTGTATCATAATTAGAATATTCTAGGGTAATTGGCAGTCTCATGTACATCATGAACTGCACAAGACCCGATATTGCCTATGCGATAGGTAGACTTAGTAGATACACTATTAACCCTAATCAAGAGCATTGGGATGCTCTAATCCGAGTTCTAAGGTACTTAAAACATATATTAGATTATAATATTTTCTATGGTAGGTATTCCGCTATCCTAGAGGGATACAGCGTTGCTAATTAGATTACAGATTCCTCAGGAACCAAATCCACTAGTGGGTATGTGTTTACCCTTAGAGCGGGTGCAATTTGTTGGAAATCATCCAAACAAACATGCATTGCCCGATCAACTATGGAGTCGGAGTTCATAGCCCTAGATAAAGCTAGTGAAGAAGGTGAATGGCTAAGGAATCTCATTATGGATATACTCTTTTGGCCAAAGCCTATTCCTATTATCCCAATTCATTGTGATAGCCAAACAGCTATAATGAGAGCCAAGTATAGCTCCTATAATGGAAAGTCACGATATATTCGTCATAGATACAACATTATTCGATAGATATTGAAAGATGAGATAATTGCTATTGACTATATTAGGTCAAAGGATAATTTAGTAGATCCTTTAACTAAAGAACTATCTAGAGATTTAGTTCTAAGTACATCGAGGGGGATAGGGATGAGGCCTATAAACTAATAAGTCTCCGATAATGGTAACCCAACCTACGTGACTGGAGATCCCAAGACGAGGTTCAATGAAAATACAAGTTATTCGAGGGATTTGTGGGGGTGCTATCAAAATTTTTCTCTCCCTATGATCTGATAGTATATTATGTATCGCTAAGAGGTTGAGTTTTTGACTCTTAATGCTAACTATAGTTGGCATACCAATGGGGTGTATAGATATAGAGCACTCTTGATAGTAAACACCTATATGAGAATAAAAGTGTGGCAGCTTCAATGAGAATTGAGGCACATTTTCTAGAACACTCAAGAAAACTGGGGAAGGATCATGGCCATAAAGAGTACAACCGCATGAGACTCTATGCTGTATTTGAGAGTATGAGTGAGACTTATCGACTAGACTTACAATATATTGATATACAGTTCAAGACGTAAGTTCACTGTCAGCTAGTAAGTCTTACAAGTCTACAGTAAGCAAAGGTTCAAGTCAAAAGACACCTTATGTCTATACATACTTCTTATAAGTACTTCAGACCACTTCTTTCGATTTGTTTTTCGATATTTTCATTCTTAGAAGGGATTGTTACAAAAATTGATTTTGATAAGAGAAAGAAAAAATCGATTCTTGTGTTTAGTCCCATATTGTCCGTGGGGAGATCTTTTAATGTATTAATAATGGAACTCTCTTCATTGGGCTTTGTAGCTTTTCAAGAGCCAAGTCATATCCCACCACACACGCGGGCGCGCGGGCCGAGCAAAGCAGAGCCGGGCCGGGTAGGGTCGGGCTCAGGCCGAGGCCGTGGCTTGCGAGCCGCATGGACGCGAATGGGCTTCGGGCTTCGGGCCTTCTTTCACATTGAGTTTTAATTTTTTCTTTATGGAGAATTATTCCTTTCGTTACACTCTTCATGAGGCTGAGCTAGATTCATTGAACCTGGACCTCTGCACTATCGCATGCAACCATTACACCCGACAGAGCATAAATGCTCATCAGTGCGGGATTCATTGCTACATACGATGGGCTGTGAGTGTGGGAACGTTATGGCTAAAGACCTCTATATAAGAGTGGATCCTGTGAAGCCAGAAGACACACCAAAAACCACGAGCTCTTTCCTCTCTCACTTTGTTTCCTCGTTCATGATTCTGTTGCTGTCTGGAGTATGTTGAGAGTCCCAAAGGGGTTTCCTTCGGTGCTGAAGAGGAGTCCAGTCGTTGTACCATAGGGAGCGTTCGTCGGAGGCCTTGAAGCACCTACTGAGGCGGCAAAATAGCTTTCAGGGCATTGTGCTAGCACAAGCCTCGACTACTGCTAAGTCCATTATTCTTCTTCCCCCACCTTCTCTGTCATATCTGTAGATAGCCTTAGGACAACCTAAACATTGCTTGTTTGTTGTGCTAAACTTTGCATGCTAAACCCCTCTACTTTTGTTCTACTGCTTTTTGTACTAGATTTGTAACCTCTCAATATTTTGCTAGTCATCGTTTGCATGCCTTAATAGAGTAGAAACCCAACATATATATATATATATATATATATATATATATATATATATATATATATATATATAGAGAGAGAGAGAGAGAGAGACAGAGATAGAGAGAGAGAGAGAGAGGAATGTTATAGTGAGCTATGAGCTACGAAAGGAGAAAATGAGCTACGGTCATTTTGACCATCCTAGAAGGTTTGGAATTTCGTAAAAATTGATGGGTGTGTTGTCTAGGGTAACATGATCATCCTCACCAATTTTCAAGAAATTCTAAAACTTCTAGGGTCATCAAATAGTAAAAGCTTTATCTATCGTCCATAGTAACCGTTAATTTTGCGTCTACCACTTGATGACCCTAAAAGTTTTAAAATTTCTTGAAAATTGGTGAGGATGATCATGTTACCCTTAACAACACACCCATCAATTTTTACAAAATTCCAAAACTTCTAGAATGGTCAAAATGACCGTAGCTCATTTTCTCCTTCCGTAGCTCATAGCTCACTGTAAAATTGGTGATGACGATCATCTTACCCATACAACACCCTCATAAAATTTTATCAAATTCCAAAACTCCTAGGGAGGTCAAAATACTCACAGCTCACTTTCTAAGCCAGCAGCTCACAACTCACTGTAATATTCCTATATATATATATTTGAAACTATATGTATAAATTTATTGATTCTTTCATGTTACCTTTAGCAGTATGACCTTTCGGTTTGTCATTGAGTTTTTGAGTCAAATTATTATCACCATCTGGTGGTTGTGTAGACTGGCGCAAAGTCTTTTAACTGCAAAAAGTCAGTTTGCGGTTGTCTTGAGGTGTATTTATAGGTAATTACCATAAATAATGAGGCTAACATGTTAGTCTGTGATTGATCCGTTGTCGATCTGTGACTGGTCCACGTGTGAGCCTCTACTCACTAGGCTCCAAACGGGACATGAGTTGTTCTCGTGAACCTCTTGCGATGTGGGCATTCTACTGACATACTGGCTAGTCTTCGAATGGACAACGATGTTGGTTAGCTCGTCCAACCAAACATCGTTCAAAGTTTGTACTGCAATTTTTATGTATTTTTCATAACCTATTTTCATTTTAGCCTCTTTAACATGTTTTTGTGGCCTTTTTTTCACTTAAAATCATGATTGGGACCCTTTTATCTACTCAGGGTCCCTTTGAAGCCCAATCCATTTATCATATTTCTGTCTCATTGAAAGCTCATAGGACCCTTTGATCAACTCAGGGAAGTTGATGTTGTCCTTCGAAGGTCGGTTTAATAATCATATTTGGTCTATTTCATTGAAAGCTCAGCTTACAAACCCCTTACATTTTATGCTGATCTAAAGGCAGCTCGAGGTTTTCTTTTTTACGCGTTCTATCTTCACCCACCGGATTCAACTTGATACCTATATTTTTTATCTTTATAATACCCAAAATGTCCTCATTTGTAACCTCCAACCCCCTCCGGCCATCTCTCAACCCCCCGACCCCCAACGCTACCCCCATCCCCCTCCTCGCCGGCTCATGTCCGATGCCTCCCCAATCCTCTTCCTCTTCCTCCTCCTCCTTCTTTCTCCTCCTCCTCCTCCATCATCTTTGCACCAGCACCGACGGTTGCCCCCCGACAGTGTCAACGGGGCAACCATAGGCATTACCGTGTCGATGTTGATGGGCTACCTACCAGTGTCGATATGGTAATGTCACCAACTACCCCATCGATATTGTCGGCGGACAACCATCGACATGTGATTAGGATTTCAAAACAGAAAGATGGAAAAAGGAGAGGAAGGAGGAGGAAGAAAATGCTAAGGAGGTGGAGGAATGAAGAAGGAATAAAAACGTAGAGGATCCAGGGGCGACGGTGGAGTTGTGGGTGGCGGACGACATCAAAAGATGGAAAGGCGTCGGGGGCTCGGAAGGCAGAGGTAAAGAAAAGGGGTAGTTTAGGATTATGAGTGGTGCCAATATAGTGGGGGGGGGGGAATACCTTGCACCTAAAAGATTTGGGCACCAAACTTCAATCGATGGGTGCAAATAGGATGCCACTCTCATTTCCAAGCCCTTGCCCCGTATCTAGTTCTAACTCTAGAACTTCTTTGGGTGCCACGTTATAGCACTGTCCATGATTTTATTCTTCCTCTTAGCGTTAACAAATCTATTCCGCGGCTTCTTTTTGTTGTCGAGTGGGCTCTTCCCTGCTTGCTGAATTTTGGGCTTTGCGAGAAGCTTTTGAAGAACTAGGCAGGCTTCCTTATGGTAGGACCATTGTTCTCACTGATGAAATGATTGCCAGGGATGTCCTTATGCTTGGGAAGGGCAGTACAGTGGAGATTACGCATGTTGCCTTATCTTGTATGCATTTGTGGCATGGTTTGCCCGGCGTATTGGTTCAATGGATTCCTAGCGCTGCCAATAGTGCTGCTCATTGGTTCGCAAAGGAAGCTCGAGTACATGGTAGAGAAGGATACAAGTCTTCCGACCCTCCTCTTTTTCTGTCTGCCCTCCTCTCTGACGACCTCCAGGTTATGAAGTCATGACCACATCTGATGTACGAAAAAAAAAAATCCTATGACATCCTAAGGTGGTTCAATCACGAGCTGAAACCAAAAAGGCAGCTTTTGGCTCCCTACTCTTCAACTAGACATGCACCTATAAAGTCCCATGTTTCTTTAGTTTTGTTTGAAGGGTGAAGTCCCGAGTTTCTTGGATTCCATAGTTGGCTGCAAGAAGCGCACGGTCTCTATTTGTAGTGCATGGGCAACATAGGTTACTTGTACTAATCCCTATTGCACGGGTGGTTACGATGCGGCTCCATCAAACCGATCACGTATCCGTCCCGAATTATGTTGCCCATTGTGTTTTAACAAACACACAAAGTTTTTTAGATTTGATACACCTAACGGGTTTAGAATGTGCTGATTTTTTATGGATGTGCTATCTAGGGGAAGTTGATCATCTTTACAAAAAATCAAAATATTCTAAACCTTCTATCTAACGATTTAGATGATGTGTCTAACTCTATGGCAAAGTAGCATGTTTATGGATCCCGACCCTCTCTCTCTCTCTCTCTCTCTCTCTCTCTCTCTCTCTCTCTCTCTCTCTCTCTCTCTCTCTCTCTCTCTCTCTCTCTCTCTCTCTCTCTCTCTCTCTCTCTCTCTCTCTCTCTCTCTCTCTCTCTCTATATATATATATATATATATATATATATATATATATATATATATATAGAGAGAGAGAGAGAGAGTGCTGGGTTCCTATGACATGCCATAGGGAGTATCCTATGACATATGGTGAATTAGTAATTCTAGAATGTTTAGAATGTGCTGAATTTTTTTAGGGTGATCACCTTACCTTAGATAGAATGTCCACAAAAAATCAAAGCATTCTAAAACTTGTTGGAGCATCAAATGCTACAAGATTTATCGGCCATCCATTTTAACCGTTAAATTGAAAATTATATTTGATGCCTCTAGAAGATTTAGAATGAGCCGATTTTTTGCGGGGGTCTTATCTAAGATAGGGTGATCATCCTAAGAAAAATTCACAACATTCTAAATATTCTAGGGTTACTAACTCACCATATGTCATAGGGTACTTCCAATGACATGTCATAGGAACTCATTTCCCATATATATATATATATATATATATATATATATATATATATATATATATATATATATATATATATATATATATATATATATATATATATATATATATATATATATATATATATATATATATATATATATATATATATATAGGCGTGCTAGGGTGTGGCGTGCGGTGCGTGCGGCGGCGCACCGCAACCGTCTGATGCACCACTGCGATGCGTGCATCGGTGCATCAGACGGTTGTGATGCGACGCCGCACGCACCACACGCCGCATTTTAGCATCTCTCTCTCTCTCTCTCTCTCTCTCTCTCTCTATATATATATATATATATATATATATATATATATATATATATATATATATATATATATATATATATATATATATATATATATATATATATATATATATATATATATATATATATATATATATATGGGGGCGAGGAGCCTGCACCCGAGGTGCAGCAAGAACGCTGCACCTCTCACTTGTTTACCTACCTGAAAGTTTTGGAATTTGATAAAATTTGGTGAGGGTATTGTCTAGGGTAAGATGATCATCCTCACAAATTTTCATCAAATTCCAAAACTTCTAGGGGGGTCAAATGGTCGAAACAAAATCTGCAGATTTTAACGGTGACTGCGGATGGCTGATTTTGCTTCGACCATTTGACCCCCCTAGAAGTTTTCGAATTTGATGAAAATTGGTGTGGATGATCATATTACTCTAGAAACACCCTCACCAAATTTCATCAAATTCCAAAACTTCTAGGTAGGTAAAACAATGCCTGAGGTGCAGCGTTCTTGCTGCACCTCAGGTCCAGCATCCCCTTTCCCTATATATATATATATATATATATATATATATATATATATATATATATATATATATATATATATATATATATATATATATATATATATATATATATATATATATATATATATATATATATATATATATATATATATATATATATATATATATATAAAGGCGTGCTAGGGTGCGGCGTGCGGTGCGTGCGATGCACGCAGCGGTGCATCAGACGGCTGCGGTGCGACGCCGCACGCACCGCACACTGCATTTTAGCATCTCTCTCTCTCTCTCTCTCTCTCTCTATGTATATATATATATATATATATATATATATATATATATATATATATATATATATATATATATATATATATATATAGGGGGCGGGGAGCCTGCACCCGAGGTGCAGCAACAACGCTGCACCTTTCACTTGTTTACCTACCTAGAAGTTTTGGAATTTGATGAAATTTGGTGAGGGTGTTGTCTAGGGTAAGATGATCATCCTCACAAATTTTCATCAAATTCCAAAACTTCTAGGGGGGTCAAATGGTCGAAGCAAAATCTGTAGATTTTAACGATGACTGCGATGGCTGATTTTGCTTCGACCATTTGAACCCCCTAGAAGTTTTGGAATTTGATGAAAATTGGTGAGGATGATCATCTTACCCTATACAACACCCTCACCAAATTTTATCAAATTCCAAAACTTCTAGGATTGTCAAACAATGCCTGAGGTGCAGCAACAATGTTGCACCTCAGGTCCAGCATATATATATATATATATATATATATATATATATATATATATATATATATATATATATATATATATATATATATATATATATATATATATATATATATACACTAGTGAAAACCCCGTGCCCGAGGGCACGAAAAATATTTAGAGAGAGATGAAAAATATTTTGAGGGCGTATATAATATTTCGAGAAAGGAGATATTATTTCAGAAATGGCAACAAAATATTTCAAAAATGGCAACAAAATATGTATGATTTTTTGCATTCAAAAGGTTGCAGAGGAGTTCCTTGATGGTGGAGAGCCTCTTGGGGTACTCGATTGCACGCCCTGAGGACTCATCCGTCATGTGAACGACTGCTGCGGCTCTGGTGTTGTGGGTTCAGACCTCGGCTTTCACCACGTTGTAATTGAGGTCTGTGCGTACGGCGCAAACCTCCGACAGGAGGCCGGGCCTATCGGTGCCTGTTAGTTCAAAGGTGGTGTGCTCCTTGGATGGCATCACCCCGATCGAACTTCTAAATGAGGATGAGTAGGAATCTGATTCGAGTGATTGCAATTACGCGAATCAATTTAGAAAGATCAGATAATGACTGTGGTCTTCACTTTTCATTCCATCACAATTCATTACTAAGTGATGCTTGTCGGCCGGATAAGAGTGCGAGTCGCTGAGCTGTGGTACTTGTTGGCTGCAGGTAATCAGGGAGGTTCAATGGAAACATTTCTAAAAAAAATTCATAAGATTCAATGAAAAAAACAGGATTGCAGTGAAACAAAAATGAACGATCAAAAATAAAACAATGTAATATCGATTAACACAAAATAACTAAAGTCCATATTAGAAATAAAGCAATGTATTGCCGATCAACCAAAAATAAGCACTACTTCACTAATACAACAGATAATTAGAGCACCCACAATCTCTCTTAATGTTTTTAAACCATTCATAAATACTTCCCAATTCAAATTTGATCTGAAGCACTTGTATAGCTAAAGTCAATTTATTGGATGAAAAAAAATTATTGCATGATAATTAATCTTACTGCCATCGAAACCAATAACATAAGCTGAGAATCAAATTTCTCAAAAAAAATAAGAAAAAACTGAGAATCAAAAATAGTGATTCACAGACATAAATGTAGCTAGGAGGGCTACATTTAGTTCGGAAGGGAAGTTCAAAAGGGATAGAGGAAGAGAGGGAAGGAGGGTGGGAGGAAAACAACAAAGCCCAAAAGAAAAGCATCTGATAGTTAAAAGAGTTCTTGACCTTCATATGATGCCGAGATAGAATATCCGAAGTGTGGCACTTTTCACCACCTCTGATTTTTTTTTTTTTGCAAAGCACCTCTGATGTTGAATACCATGAATGAAGCATCAAAAAAATAATCCTCCAGCTGGGTCATAATACTGACTATGTAGTCCCTGAACTCATCTTCTTCCATAAATAATGAAGTAAATCAATAGTCGAACACCGTAAGCACACCAATCAATTGACAAAAATGAAAAGATTAAAAATAGTACAAAGGACAGGATCATCGAAAAATAAGTCAACACTTACATATGGAGTATTTTCATAATATGGAATAATTAGCACTTTCTATATGACTCTATATCCAGAGAATTTGGAATATGAAATAATAATGACTTTATAAAAGTTTGTTATGATGAAATTGGTGTGATAAATGCTTACGTGGTCAACGGGAACCCCATTAGGCACACTCCAGCAGCCCATCTGTGGTTGAACATGACGCCAGGATCGCTCAATGTTGACTTGCCCAGGTTATATTTTCTCTTCTCCTTTTAGTCCAAATTGAACCTTCAATTGAGATTGCATTCAAGTCCTATAGAGAGGATGGGGGTTAGACATGGTGGGTATAAAAGGAGACTTACCTCTCCACTTATTTAAATAATATTTTTTAAATAAAATCCTTTATTTTGCTATAATTTTCCAGTGTAACTCATAGTGTGGATGTCATGGAAAACGAAAATATTGATATCTTAACAAAATCTTTAGGTTTAGCCATCCCCTTATATCTCTTAATAACGGCACTCACTCCATTATTATACAAATGACCTTATTATACAAATGACAGATAAAGGACCTTATAAAAAAAATGTTTATACCATTTGTAGAATAATTTAAGAAGCAAAATAAAACAACATTGTGATTTGGAACAAAATATCAGAACAAACAGCAAACATCGAAATTAAAATGTATAAGTACCCCGTTTAAAACCTACTGCATGCATACTCCTCATATTATACATAAAAGGATAGAGGAAAGACTTGAGAGATTAAAACCTAAATATTCTTAGACAGCAATGACAACCGAGGGTTTGTGGACGGAGTATCGGTAGGCCACCACCTTGCACCTCCACGAGGCGGTGTTGTCGACGGATAGCACCATCAGAGGATAGGGGTTAGACATGGTGGGTATAAAAGGAGGCTTACCTCTCCACTTATTTAAATAATATTTTTTGAATAAAATCATTAATTTTGCTGCAATTTTCCACTGTAACTCATAGTGTGGATGTCATGGAAAACGAAAAAATTGATATCTTAACAAAATCCTTAGGTTTAGCCATCCCCTTATATCTCTTAATAAGGGCACTCACTCCCTTATTATACAAATGACTTTATTATACAAATGACAGATAAAGGACCTTATAAAAAAAATGTTTATACCCTTTGTAGAATAATTTAAGAAGCAAAATAAAAAAACATTGTGATTTGGAACAAAATATCAGAACAAACAGCAAACATCGCAATTAAAATGTATAAGTACCCCGTTTAAAACCTACTACATGCATACTCCTCATATTACACATAAAAGGATAGAGGAAATACTTGAGAGATTAAAACCTAAATATTCTTAAACAGCAACGACAACCGAGGGTTTGTGGACGGAGTATCGGTAGGCCACCACCTTGCACCTCCGCGAGGCGGTGTTGTCGACGGAGAGCACCATCTTCCCCGCCTCCCGGGAGTTGAAGACGTTGTGGACGGGCTCCTCAACGGCAATCGTGTAAGTCACCGCCAGGGCACATACGACACTGTACTCCACGTCCCATCCCCCCACCGCTATGTCCCACGTAATGGTGGCTCCACTCTATAAAAATCCACCCACCATCGTATATACAGATCATCATTTTTTTTCCCCTAATAAATCATTTTTTAAAGAAAAAAAATAAGAAATTAATTACCTCGATCCCATCAGCTCAGGCAATATGTTAAAGCAGCATGTTGTATCATTTCGAGATTCACCTTTCTCTCTGCCCTTGATGATGAACTCGAAAGCCGGTTTGGGAGGGCTGCCGCTTTGCAAATCTCCCAACCGGCTCAGGCCACCGTACTGGACCGGCACGAACTCCGACCTAATAAATATGAAAGAACAGAGCAATCACATGGTACATGAATGAGCATTGAAATGAACACGTCACGGCATTAATGTCATACTATAAATGATGTTGAATTCATCCCCCGGGGAAGAAGATCCATCACCGATCAGAAGCTGTTCAGGGGGGGAGGAAGAAGATACAGAGCAGAGGGAAATCAGATCAGGAACTTGCTCTTGGTCCTCTCTGTGAGAAAGGGACTGATCACCGAGTACAGCATGCTGAAATACCACAACACATTGATGAACACCTGCAACCCAACAACCCATCCAAGATTATCAGATTTGATCCAACAAAAAAAAAGGAGGAAAAGAATACGATCCAAAATCCAGTTCATGGATTTTCAGGGATCTAAACAAAAGAACCCATTAATGGTTTCATGGCTTTGCAGAGAGGATCTGGTAGGAGGCCACACGGAGCTTGGATGATGGAGTTGACGCCGCCGGGGTGGAGTTGGAAGAGGTGGACGCCACGCTCCATCACCTGGATGTGCCACCGGAGGAAACGATAAATAATTAACCCTAACAATTAGATTGTATTATGAGATTTCTTTCATACCAAGGAGCTAATGCTAGATTTGATAATGCTAATGCATTTCAGGATAGACTGTTTGCAGGGCAAAAGAAATATTGTACCTTGGCAGCATTGGCGGCAAGCAAATGGTCGGCATGGAGGGAGACCTGAAAAAAAAAACAATTTTTTTATTGTTATCATCAAGATGAACTTAACAGTTTCATTTAATCAAATCTTAGATCAACCATGATCATGTAAAAAAAAACATAGTGTACCTTGAAGGCATCGACAATGGGCGAAAGGGTCAGTGTGGAGGACAGCCTGAGAAAAAAATAGATATGAAACGGAAAAAATTAGACATCGTAAACAGAAACCTAAAGATATTGTGCTTCCAGCAAAAAAAAAAACCCACCAAGATAAACTCAAAATTTCAACGAATCCAATATAACTGAACAATCTTGATCAAGTTAATCAAAGAATCCATTGTAGCATGGAAATTGCAGAATATTAGAGAGAGAGATATATGAGAATATTCAAAACAAATGCAGATCCATTGATGTGTGTGTGTGTGTGTGTGTGAGAGAGAGAGAGAGAGAGAGATCTGACCTGACCTGGGGAAGCACTCAATTAGAAGCTTAATAGATCAGAGTCATTTGAGCAAAAAAAATCCTGATCTGATTCAAAAGAAAAAATATTAGAGAGAGAGATCTGACACCTTCCTTCAGCTCTGATTTAATCAGGATCCAGATGCGATTTGATCCATTCCAACAAAACCTGAAAAAAAAAATATTAAGAGAAAGAAATCTGTTAAAGAGTGAGAGATCTGGCTCGGCGAAGCTCTCAATCGGGGGAAAAAAAACTTCCTAAAAAAACCTGAAACAAAACAAAAAATTCCTCCTCTGCGCGGGTCACCACCTGACGGAGAGGCCGGAGAGGAAGGGGAGGGGTCGGATGTGTGCCTTGATCCGGCTCCTCCTCCGCGTCGTTGCTCCTCGTTGTCAAGATCCCAATATGGCTGCCACGATCAAGACACACATCCCTCCTACACGATCCCTCCTACACGATCACAGGCTCTCCCACGATCACACCAAATTGGGTTGAAGGGTTTGGGGCAATTAAGGCATTCTATACACGAATCGCAGGAGGATTTGGGTGCTTGATTTGGGGGATCATGTGGGAGGAGGAGGGTTCTGGAGGGGGAGGAAACCCAACTCACCTGGGGGAGCTGCAGATCGCAGAAGAGGAGGAGTCGATCGTGGCTACGGCTGCCAGCTGCCGGCTGCGAGCTCTACCTCACCCTAATCTCATCTCTCCAAAGATCAGAGGGGAGGAGGAGGAGGAGGAGATCAGGGTAGGCGAGGTCGGGGCAGTCGTTGATGTCGTCGGAGGCGATGGTGAGGACTGGTGAGGGTCTTTCTGGAGATCACGGTAGAAGGAGAAGGAGATCAGTGTAGGCGAGGTCGGGACGGTCGTCGTTGTCGTCGGAGGCGATGGTGAGGAACGGCAAGGGTTTGAGTGCGTCGGGCTGCTCGTTGTCGGAGGTGATGGCGAGGACCGACGAGGGTTTGTGTGGGTCAGGCGATGGTGAGGATCGGCGAGGGTTTGAGTGCGTCGGGCTGCTCATTGTCGGAGGTGATGGCGAGGACCGGCGAGGGTTTGAGTGGGTCGGGCTGCGGGTGAGATGTCAGGGGAAAAGAGAGAGAGAGAGAGAGAGAGAGAGAGAGAGAGAGAGAGAGAGAGAGAGAGAAAGAGAGCTGCGGGGTTCTGAGAGATGAGGAGAAGAGAGAGAGAGCTGCGGGGTTCCGAGAGACCCTCTCTCTCTCTACACTGTCGCACGGGTTTCCAGGGTTTGAATGGGGCCTCGATACGGCTTTTCGGTTTCCAAGGGCGGCTCGATTATACCGAGGATGGGCAGTGGGAAGATCGGACGGCTTTCGATCGTCCTCTCTCTCATCCTCTCTCTCTCTCTCTCTTTCTCTATATAGCTGATGTAAGGGGGAGAAAAAGGTGATGATGGTCATCGAGGGCTCAATCGGACGGATTAGATGAGGCTCCTCTCTCTCTCTCTCTCCGGATGGGGATTTAAGAGGGATGGTGAGTGGGATTCGTTGGTCGGAGATAGAAAACGGACGACTCTGATTAAGTTTCCTTATTTATCCCTCTCCTCTAGATAAATCTGAGCCGTTGCTTTGTCTCAGTTCATTTGTCCCCCCCACAACCGTTGTCCCTTATTATATATATATATATATATATATATATATATATATATATATATATATATATATATATATATATATATATATATATATATATATATATATATATATATATATATATAAAGAGAGAGAGAGAGAGAGAGAAAGAGGTGTGTTAGGATGCGGCGTCGCACCGCAGCCGCCTGATGCACCGCTGCGGTGCGTGCGATGCACGCAGCAGTGCATCAGGCGGCTGCGGTGCGACGCCGCACGTACCGCACGCCGTATTTTATCATTCCTATATATATATATATATATGGGCGCGGGGATGCTGGACCTGAGGTGCAGCAAGAACGCTGCACCTCGGCCTTGTTTGACCCCCCTAGAGGTTTTGGAATTGGATGAAATTTGGTGAGGGTGTTGTCTAGGGTAAGATGATCATCCTCACAAATTTTCATCAAATTCCAAAACTTGTAGGGGGGTCAAATGGTCGAAGCAAAATCGGCAAAATCTGTAGGTGACTGCAGATTTTGCAAAATCTGCGATTTTGCTTCGACCATTTGAGGCCCCTACAAGTTTTGGAATTTGATGAAAATTTGTGAGGATGATCATCTTACCCTAGACAACACCCTCACCAAATTTCATCCAATTCCAAAACCTCTAGGGGGGTCAAACAAGGCCGAGGTGCAGCGTTCTTGCTGCACCTCAGGTCCAGCATCCCCGCGCCCTATATATATATATATATATATATATAGAGAGAGAGAGAGAGAGAGAGAGAGAGGAATGGGATGCTGCCTATCAAAGCAGCATTTTTTGCTGCTTTGAGACATTGTTTGACCATCCTAGAAGTTTTGGAATTTGATGAAATTTGGTGAGGGTGTTGTCTAGGGTAAGATGATCATCCTCACAAATTTTCATTAAATTCCAAACCTTCTAGGGGGTTCAAATGGTCGAAGCAAAATCAGTCGTCTGCAGTCACCGTTAAAATCTGCAGCATTTTGCTTCGACCATTTGACCCTCTTAGAAGTTTTGGAATTTGATGAAAATTTGTGAGGATGATCATCTTACCCTAGACAACACCCTCACCAAATTTCATCAAATTCCAAAACTTCTAGGATGGTCAAACAATGTCTCAAAGCAGCAAAAACGCTGCTTTGATAGGCAGCATCCCATTCCTCATATATATATATATATATATATATATATATATATATATATATATATATATATATATATATATATATATATATATATATATATATATATATATATATATATATATATATATATATATATACATAGATATATATATATATATATATATATATATATATACATAGATATATATATATATATATACATATATACATATATATATACATAGATATATATATATATATACATATATACATATATATAGATATATATATATATATATATATATAGATATATATATATATACATATATATATATATATATACATATATATATATATATACATATATATATATATATATATATATATATATATATATATATATATATATATATATATATATATATATATATATATATATATATATATATATATAAGGTTGCGATCCAGTGAGATATGAGATATATGAGATACCTTGTGAAAAGCCTATCTCGAGGGTTTAGAATTTGATGAAAATTGGTGGGCATGCTCTCTATAGAAAGTCGATCATCCTCACAAAAAATCATCAAATTCTAAAACCTCTTGAGGCATCAAATACATAATTCAAATTATCGGTTTTAATGGACTGTTAATAAATCTTCTAACATTTGATAACCTTAGATGTTTTAGAATTTGATGATTTTTTGTGAGGATGATGAACTTGTCATAGAGAGCATGCCCACCAATTTTTATCAAATTCCAAAACCTCTAGATAGGTTATTCACAAGGTATCTCATATCTAGGGGGTATAGCGAAAGATAGAGAGGGGGGGGGGGGCTATCACGTGCCACCAAAGGCCTCTATTTTATAAGTACTATTTTATAGATCTCACCATTATATTTATTTGAGACTATATGTATAAATTTATTGATTCTTTCATGTTACCTTTAGCAATATGACCTTTCGGTTTGTCATTGAGTTTTTGAGTCAAAATATTATTACCATCCGGTGGTTGTATAGACTGGCGAAATGTCTTTTAACTGCCAAAAGTCGTTTCGCGGTTGTCTTAAGGTGTATTTATAGGTAATTCCCATAAATAATGGAGCTAACATGTTGGTCTGTGATTGGTTCGCTGACGATCTGTGACTGGTCCACGTGCGGGCCTCTACTCATTAGGCTCCAAACGGGACATGAGTTGTTCTCGTGAACCTCTTGCGATGTGGGCCTCTACTGACATACTGGCTAGTCTTTGAATGGACCACGATGTTGGTTAGCTCGTCCAACCAAACATCGTTCAAAGTTTGTACTGCAATTTTATGTATTTTTCATAACCTATTTTCATTTTAGCCTTTTTTAACATGTTTTTGTGCTCTTTTTATCACTTAAAATCGTTCTTGGGACCCTTTTATCTACTCAAGGAAGTTGATGTTGTCCTTTGAAGCCTAATCCAATTATCATATTAGGTCTGTCTCATTGAAAGCTCATTGGGCCCTTCGATCAAACTAGGGAAGTTGATGTTGTCCTTCGAAGGCCAGTTCAATAATCATATTTGGTCTATTTCATTGAAAGCTCAGCTTACAAACCCCTTACATTTTATGCTGATCTAAAGGCAGCTCGAGGTTTTCTTTTTTACGCGTTCTATCTTCACCCACCGGATTCAGCTTGATAACTATATTTTTTATCTTTTTAATACCCAAAATGTCCTCATTTGTAACCTCCAACCCCCTCCCGCCATCCCTCAACCCCCCGACCCCCGACGCTACCTCCATCCCCCTCCTCATTGGCTCATGTTCAATGCCCAGCCCATCGGCCTCCTCCCCTGCCCTCTGCCTCTTCCTCCTCCTCCTCCATCATCTATGCACTGGAACTGACAGTTGCCCGCCGACAGTGTCGACGGGGCAACCACCGACATTACCGTGTTGATATCGATGGGCTATCCGCCTGTCTATACGGTAATGTCACGCTATAGCATTGTCCATGATTTTATTCTTCCTCTTAACGATAGCAACTCTATTTTCCTCGTGCCTCCATTCATATCCATGTGTGTGAGTAGAGATGGCAATGGATCGGGTTCGGATTTTAAATTCTTATTGTAAACGGGTCAGAATCAGATCGGGCTTATTAAAAAATTATAAAAATTAATTCTCATGTCTTACCCGTCATACTTTCATATTTCATCCAGTTCTAGGTTGAAGTTGTTTTGGTGTTGCTATTTGCACTTCAAAATTTACTAGGGAGACTAATTTTATGGGGACAATCTAGTCCATTCCTAATTTTTACTAAGGCCCGTGTTTTCATAGGGCACCTCACAGAAGGGTTCATCCCCACCTCTTCCTCCTCTCCGCTCGGATCGTCGTTGTTGCCACGTCCACTCTTCCCTACTCCTCCTTCCTCTCTATATTTTCCTTCTCTTTCTTTTTTTCCCTCCTCCCAAGAGATAAATCTAGAAAGGAGGAAGAGGAAGAATGCCTGGGAGGTCATGAGAAGAAGGAAGAAGGAAGAAGGCCAGGATGGGAAGGTGAGGAGGACGGATGATGATGACCATTGGCATTGGGCGGGGACATCGATGAGATGTATGGGATCGGCGGTTTTGGCGATAGAGACGACAGTGCCCTCATCAATATGCCTAGGAGTTATCAGTGACACGTCAGGTATCTCTTACTAAGTTGGTGGCCCTAGTAATTTATGCACTGCAAATAGCAACCAACACCCTAGAAGAAAGATAGATGATACTTTGGTCCAACTTTGTGTATACATCATGACTATTAATCCACACCATGGAGGATCTGACAGATCCTGTTCTACCCACTCCTCTCTTAGATGCTCCATTCATTGCTCTCTGCCTCCATCACGCCCTGACACACAATCACACGTCACCACACCCCACAGGCTTCTGTTTTTTTTTAATATTAATATCCTATTATTATTATTATTATTTTTAAGTAAGATGTCATTCCCATGGGGGCAGTGCTGAAGTTGGGCTGCCATTAAGACACCGCAAGAACTTACTTTAAAAGGGCAGTTCAAACTGATTGCAAATTCCTCGACAATAGAGCTAAGTATAATCAGCACATCCTGCGTACGCTACAACTGTTGCACAGAGCCTATCAGCATGCTCTAATTAGTGCTGGGGGTCACTACCCCCATGTGCTGGGACCTGCTGCTCCATGTCTCTTGAATTGCACGGGCCCCGGGATTGTAGCGTATGCAGGATGTGCTGAAAATTTTTCCCTAACGATGCGGCACACTCTGCCGTCGAGAAAACTATCCCCGAAAGTCCTACCTCTACAAGACGTGGCGCATTCTTGCTTTCTTCCTTCCGAACACACACAGAGAGAGAGAGAGAGTCACATGATGCACACACATGGCAGGTGTGTGAAAGAGAGAATATGTGTGTGTGTTGAGAGATTTCCGAGCAACGTCAAGGGGTAGCAGAATAAAGAGAATTTTTCCAAAGTGACCACCAGGTTTGTCGTATTGCTCAAACTAAGTACAGAGCCCGAAAACGTTACTTTTTTTACCACCTACACGTGCCGATTCAGTGGCACGAGTGTTTTATGACTTTTTCTGGCCATTTTGCCATTAACAGTAGTAAAAACATTGGTTGAGCAATTTTACGTCGGGTTATGTTGGGTTTACATCGGTTTTACATTGGATATACGTCGATGAAGAGGTTCCGGCGAGGTTCCCGCGATGAAGAGGTTCCTACGATGTTCCAGCGATGAAGAGGTCCCAGCGAGGTTCTGGCGAGATTCCGGCAGGGTTCTGAAGGCGAGGTTTTAGCGATGAAGAGGTTCCGGCGAGGTTCCAGCATGGTTCTGAAGAGGTTCCGGCAATGAAGAGGTTCCGACGAAATGTAACGAAAATGTAAACAAAATGTAACCAAACATAAACAAACTTAAAATTTGCGTTTGGAACTCTACTGGTTTCACGAAAAAAGAAGTGATTCGCTACATTAAGGTTATTTTTGTCCAAAATTTTTTTGGTGATCATAAAAGTAACATTTTTGGGCTCTGTACTTAGTTTGAGCAATTCGACAAACCTGGTGGTCAGTTTGGGAAAAACCTCCAGAATAAAAAAGTGGGGGGAAAAGATATTTAAATACACATCCAACCTACAAATTGGACACATGCCGAAGTGGCGTGCACAACCTACACATCCCTGTGTGTTTTGTTTCTCTTTATTGTTTTGAAGGCTTTGTGCTCCTTGTATCCCTTCTGCTCATGTAGCGATTTTTTTTGGGCCTAGGACTGCACTGTTGTTGCTCTGCGTCTTGCTGTGGCATCTTTGGGGTCTGGTGGTGATCTCCCCTTCCTTGCACCAAAACTAAAAAACCCTACAAAATTGGACACATGCCGACGTGGCGTGCATCGGCCAGCTGTCAATGTATTGAAAAAAGAGAGATGATTCCATGAGACGTCCCACACGCAAGGCGACCGGCCTGATCCATTTGAGACATTTGACGACAGGCAGCCCGACAGGCAAACGGACTCAACTCGGACTTGATGTTTGTCGATGCATCCGTCCCGCCAACCTTACGGTACTAGACATCTTATAAAAGCCACGACCATCGACCGATGCATGCCACATCAGCATGCGTCCGCTTCTATGTGTCCCGTGCGTGTTCGAATTACATTGCCCGAATGAAGGGCACAAGAAATAGGAGTATGAAATCCTACATATGACCTAGCTCATGAAATCATCTTTGAGCATAGGTTATACAAGTATAAGAAATCCTATGACATTTTGGCAAGTGGCAAGTGGAGCGTGGGTATTAGCTATCAGAACGGGGCAAATCTGCTCCGCGGCTTCTTTTTGTTGTCGAGTGGGCTCTTCCCTGCTTGCTGAATTTTGGGCTTTGCGAAGAGCTTTTGAAGAACTAGGGAGGCTTCCTTATGGTAGGACCATTGTTCTCAGTGATGTAATGATTGTTAGGGATGCCCTTATGCTTGGGAAGGGCAATACAACAGAGATTACGCATGTTGCCTTATCTTGTATATATGCATTTGTGGCCCGGTTTGCCTGGCGTCTCGTTTCAATGGATTCCTCGCGTAGCCAATAGTGTTGCTCACTGGTTCACGAATGAAGCTCGAGTACATGGTAGGAAAGGATACTGGTCTTCCGACCGTCCTCTTTTTCTGTCTGCCCTTATCTCTGACGACCTCCAGGTCATAAAATCATGACCACATCTGATGTACGAAAAAAAAAAAATCCTATGACATCCTAAGGTGGTTCAATCACGAGCTGAAACCAAAAAGGCAGCTTTTGGCTGCCTACTCTTCAACTAGACATGCACCTATAAAGTCCAAAGTTTCTTTAGTTTTCTTTGAAAGGTGAAGTCCCGAGTTTCTTGGATTCCATACTTGGCTGCAAGAAGCGTACGGTAGGCAATCCGACGTGCACCAGAGAGCACCTAACAGTGGTCTGAATAGTATTGCTTCCAAGATTATAGCTGAAATTTCCAATCTACTCAAGGATTTTTCTGCTACAAGTAGGGCTGGTAATTTCGGACCCGACACGACCTGACACAAAGTTAGCAGGTCTGGGTCAGGGCTAAACAGGTACGGGTCGTAAGCGGGTCGACGCAATAGACCCGTTTAATAAACGGGTCGGGTTCGGGTTTAGGGTCTGGACACGGTAGACCCGGGAAGACCTGTTTAAAATTCAACGGGTCGTGTCGGGTCGGGTCTACCCACAATCCGATACTGTAATATATAGTATCAGCAGGTCTATCGGGTTAGGTCTGATCGAGTCGGATTGGGTCGGATCGGGTCAACTGAATAAACCATGTGGTAAACGGGTCTTATCGGGTCCACCCGTTTATAAACGGTCAGATACGGGTTTAGGATCTAGACACGATTAGTTAAATGAGTCGGATCCGGGTATAGGGGTTTTGGATACAACCCGAAACTAGACACGACACGAACCCGACCCGACACGACCCATTGCCACCCCTAGCAACAAAAGATGATTTAGATACTGAACTCTTATCCCTCACGTGAACAGTGATGGATGTCATCAATCTATACTATAATATATGCCGGGGGCTTTCTCCGCACTGCAGCAACTACAGTACCAATTTTTCTCTTTATTTTTGTTTTTCATTCCCCTCATCTTTCTCTTTTTCTTTCGGGAACCGCTCGCTTTCTTTCTCTCTCAATGTTTTTGGCTTTTTTTTTCTTTTTTTTCTTGTGGTATAACAGACACGATAAATATATAACAGACACGATAAATAACTACCGTTTCTCAAACAAGAAAATGAAGTAAGTGATTACTTTAATTTTCAGCTGCTCGCTGGATTTAATTTGGTTTTTTAGCCATCTGTTCATGTGATCTTATGGTGCAAGGTTTAAAATTATGGTAGTTCATGGTTAGGCCCACACCGAATCGTATCGATAGTACTGGTGCATACCGATACCGGTTCAAGCCCATTTCATTTAAAAGGATACAATAAAATTAGCAAAAATATCTGAAAAAAATGTAAAATTATTTTTAAACAAATGTATACATATTTAAAATGTAAGGATTTAACTTTTACGCATTTAGTAATGTGTTTCATGGTTTATACCATTTGCATTTTACGTTGAAATGATGTTAAACAACTTTTCAGGATTGTCTAAGAATTATGCTAACACTTGGCCTTGTTCAAGGGTTCAAATAAATGATACGAGATATTTTCTCCCACTTTGTTGGGGCAGGCCTCCCTCTTGTCTCAGTGGCGGGTGTCTCGAAACCTTTCGGGCAATGGATCCACTTTGAGCTCCGTCTAGTCGTCAATGGATTGGATTTTGATCTGAATCTGATCCATTAAGTTGGATATGAATGGGTTTTTCTGATTCGATGATCTAATAACGGTCCGAATCTGATAACATGTTTACTTAACAAATTGGATATGAATTTAGACCATTATGATGTGTTAAGAACCCTATCCAACAAACTATAACATAAGATATAATATATTATCCTTTGTAAAATTGATTACAGTCAATATGAAAAAGATTAATCCCTAGATCACACTCAGATTTTATCCTGATCTTTCCAAGTACCGAGTCCAAAATTAATTGCACTAGCTTATACGGATTTGATGCTCAATGTTATCACAATTGTACGATGAGGACTTGTCGATGATCCGGATTCTGATACGAATCTAATCTAATCCATACAAAAATGGATATGGATTTGGTTTTTTAATTCGATGATCTAATAACGGTTCAAATCTGATAGCCCATTTGCATAATAGATTGGATTCAGATATATCCCAATGCGATCCGAATCCAATTCATTGACAGGTATATATATGTGTGGAAGATGCAACAATAATGCACTCATCACTATAAGTATTCAAAATACTCACATCGTCTTCAAGAGTCACCACTTTTTCCTTATCTTCAACCTTTAGTTTACCTTTTTTTTTCTCTATTTGCTCTCTTCGACATCCAGCATACTCTTTACATGTGGCTCTTCTCAAAGGTAGCACTCCTTATCTTTTATAGGCCTCGACTTGCTTCTAGATCACTTGGAGTTGCTTCCATGTTCTTGAAAGTTTGATCTTTTTTTTCCATCAAAAGTGCTTATGGGGTAGATGAATCCAAGGATTTTTGTTTTCATCTCTTCATTCAACAAGCTACTAGTGAGTAGGCTCATGGTCACTACCCCATTCGGTGCTGAGTTGCTACGAAACACATCCAATGTCCCCCAACTTTCCAGTAGAGAACTAAAGGGTAATAATACTTGGAGTTCATCATTTAGCACCGTCTTCATTGTGAAGAGTTGACTTACGACACTCTTCATCCCATTCAAGTGTCCCACAATTGATGTTCCCTCCTTGAACTTCAAGTTGACAAGCCTCCTAATAAAAAGGCCTTGAGAGTTACTGACAATTTTACCTTCATATAAGTCCTCCAACTTCTTCCAAAGTGAGGATGTCAAAGTATCACTTGCTACATTGTGGTAGACATTATCATCCAACCATTGTCGAATGTACCCAATCACTTGCTGGTTCAGGCTTTTCTAATCTTCATCGGATTTGTCATTAGGTTTGAATCCATCACCTTCAATAGAACAGTACATATATTTGAAATAAAGTAGATCTTATTACTTGTATTCAACTCCATATCTCATATAAGAATTTTGTCGAACACCTTGTAGACACAACTTACTTAAATACCACTTTATTGGAAAAACGTCATATATTTTTCCTTCTTTGTGCAAGCAAACGCAGAACAAGAGAGATAGCAAAAGTAATCACAACACAACAAAGAAGATCCTTGCCAACAAGCCAAAGAATACACAAGATTTATGTGAAAACCATTTAAGATGAAGGAGAAAACCACATGCCGCTCTGAATACTCTCCGCTATGTAAAATGGTAGTATTACAATGATCTCGTCTCTAGATAACACTAAATGTTTCCTTACATCAACAAACGATCATCAATAGTCAGTAAGAACCACTACGGAAGAGTATGAAACTCTCGTACTAAAGAGAACACTAAGAGAATGAGATTGGATTGATGGATTTGATGCTCATGAAACCAGAATCCAAAACCCCTTTAATGAACACCATGATTCTCCAATATGGAATTCCCTTCTTCTTTCTATACAAGAGGCTCTTGCTTTCTCAAGTGAGAGAATGAGGATTAAATCAATAAGATGATTGGTTGGGGGCTAGGCTTCTTCCCTTTTCTTTTTTTATGTTCGAACATGTGCCCTCTCATTAAGGCTCAAAAATATGGGCTCCCTAATTAGGAGTGAACCCAACATGATGCAACCGATAGCGTATGTAAAAAAGCTGGCTCTCTCCCTCATTGAAAAAACAGTAGGCACATCTCAATCTAAAGACAAGAGATTCCTGACTATTGGTGTGACCTAGACCTCAACCCAAGTTGCTCTCATTATGACATTAATATGTGGGGCGTGCCCTAATCCTCAACCAAATCCTCTATTCATGATATTGACATATGGAGGTCATTATGAGCTGTCATCCTAAAGATCATGCACAGTTTCCGAAGGATCACATACAGTACCTCTAACATGCATGGCATTGATTGTGGAGGAAGTTATGAGCTGCCAATGAAGCCGGATATTGTGGGATTCTTCTTATCATGTAAAACTTATATATATGTGCATGTACACAGCAAGAAGATCAATGAAAAATCTCCACCTTTAATTCTTTACACTGACCAAGTGTGCCTACATCTTGACATTATCAATTTTGTTCCACAGTGTTGTGGACTGTTTCGGATTGTTCATATCAATCATAACAACGATTAAAGAAGGCTTTATTGATCTTGTAGTAGCTTCTCACATACCGCAGTGCACTCACGATTCTGGTCGAATACGAAGAAATTCATTTAAAAGGCAACGAACATGATCATACCTTGAAGTCCTACAATTCGAATGTCCCTCATCTTTATCTCATATTTATTCCCAACAATAGCTATATTGTCTATTACCAATAGTAGGCATATTGTCGAACCATGTTAATTACCTTATATCTTGTCTTGGTTTTTTTTTTCTGTCCGATCTGTGATAGAATAATGAGCTATTAGTGTCAGAAAAACAAGTCCACAACAGTCTGCATGTTGAAGAAGTACTTGCACCATAAGTTCTAATGACCTTTATTATAAAAGCAAAGCCCTAACAGAACTCACAACTCACCCTTAATTGAAAACCCAAAAAAAGTCTCTTCGAAGAGTTAAAAACATGGTCCTAGGAGCCATTTTCCTATAGCTAAAAATCGAGGTTCCGTGAGCCGGAGTTCTTATTTGGGATTCGAGGCTCCAAGAATCCTAGAATCATAATCCGATATAAACATGGCCTAGTTAGAGCAAAGTGAATGCAATAAAAAAGCTTAATTGAGATAGTGAGTCAATTGTTGGGAAGCTCAATGAGAAGACTCATCCCTCTGTTCCCTTGGCCTTAAGTTGGCCCAAATTTGAGAACAATAGTTAACACTTATTCTTGATTTTATTCTTTTCATTTCCACTCGCTTAAGGAAGTGAAAACAATTTTTATTGACTTATATATCTATTGATTTTTATTTTCCCTTATCTATAATTTTTAAATTTTTTTAGGTCAAGGAAGTTAAATGAGAAAATTATGTAAAGTGGGATCTTCTCGTCATTGTCGGATCTGTTTTCCTTTATGGAGTGGAAATTGATTTTCACTCTGTTTTGGAAGAAAACCAAATCCACCTTTGGGAAGGTTTGATTTCTATAGTTGGATAGTTTCTACTCTATTTTTTAGAGAATCGGTTTACACTTTATCAAGGAATTAAAGAACAATGAAAAAGAACCCATTTCAGCAGGTGGATTTCTAAAAAAGCAGGTGGATTCAATTTAACCCTTATTTTTTTTCCTAAAGAGCATACTGAGTAAAGATTCCTTCCAAGGAAAAGATTAATTTGAAGAGTGTTAAGAGAGGGATAGAGAGATTACGGTTTGGGACAATACCTCTTGTATTGGATTGATCTATTACATAAGAGTATCGCGTCTTATATAGAGATAGAAAGCACATGATTACCATACCATAGAATATGTTGGACTAACTTATGACTACATCTAATATTTCCCCTCAAGCTGATGTAGGGTATAAACCAACGTCAGTTTTTCTAACAAAAGAAAGAAAAAATACATCCAAGCATACAAGCCTCTGATGTCCGTGTTCTGGAGTACAGACGGAGTCAAACACACATCCTCTCCACCAAATCGGCATGGGCTTGGGCCAACTTAGGCTCTGATACCATGTTACTAATCCGGAGTGCTCCAAAAGACTAACCTCTTGGATGGGGGAGAGCATAACATGTATATTCATCAGCCTAATGGTGCTCCCCTTTTCGATGTGGGACTAAACATGTCTCAACAAAGAGGAATATTCTAATATGAAACATCCAATCGGAATGTGACTACTCTATCAAGATAAGATTATCATGAGAGAACACTTACTGAAAATGAACAATCCGAATGTGATTGATCCCTCCTACATTCTCTATGGCCATCATCTAGAGACTTCCAATCACTTATTCATATATTATGGTTTTTCTTCTTTCATTTGGGACAATTGTTTGGATAATTTTTATATCGACAAATCGGCAACAGTCGAACTATCAAATACTCATGGAGAAACAAATGGAGATCACCAATTGTTTGATCTTTCAAGGGGGGATGATCGCCATTGCTATTTGTCGAGTTATCTGGCTCGAGTGTAATGCGAGGATATTTGATGGAAAAGCATAAGAGATGCAAACTATGTTGAGACGCATCAATGAGTCGATTAGCTTGTACAGTAAGATCTTGTGCCGTAAGCGAGAAGCACAATTGATCACGACTTACTCACATACTATTTGTAATCATATTGATTCCTTATATCTTTTCTGTTTCTACAGCTGGATGTAAAATCGATTGGAGCAATAAACTGGTAGGGGTCAAGGCAAAACCCCCTTCAAATTAAGAGGGATTTCTCAAAAAAAAAAAACACATCTTCTGTGATCTTAAGTATTCCTCGCCATATATGACCCAATGAAATGCATCAAGGGGATATTCGCAATTGAAAGGAGACAATGTCGATAAGTATTGACAACTTAATGGAGATACAAAACTTTCAATAAATAAAGTTTTTATTGTTGGAAAAACATTTCTCCAAAGTTCTATGAGATGACACCCATGAATATTGCTTGCCACTAAACACGAATAATTGGAGGAAGGCCAATACTATCTTGAACCATGCAACCTATTAGCTTAAATGAGAAGAGTTGGGTGGCTACAAATCTTGAAGGGTAGGTTATAAGTCGGACATCACCTTCTTATATGCTGGGGTGCCCACAGTATTTGCTTGTATACATCACATTGTTGGGCAAAATTAGAAAGCCCACCATAATGAAAAAATTATGGGATCGATGCAATTGTAGTTACACCTAGCTTTCAAGGCCTATCAAGATTGGTATTATAATTCTTTGTGTCATCTATATAACATGGCATGGCGGTTCTATGCTGACTAGGACAAAATGGAACCAAAAGCTGACTAGATAAAACTCTCGCAATCACAGTCGTTCCCTCTCTTCTTCCCTCGATCTCTTTTTCTCTCTGTCTCTTCCCGGATCTCTCTCTCTCCCCGTATTTCTCTCTCTCTCTCCCTGATTTCTCTCTCTCTTCCCAATTTTCTCTCTCTCTCTCTCTGTCCGGCTCTCTCTCTCTCTCTAAAACCTCGACCCATCTCCCCCAGGTTCTCTCTCTCTCTCTCTCTCTCTCTCTCTCTCTCTCTCTCTCTCTCCCCCCACAGGTTCTAACACCCCGACCCTTCTCTCCCCCACCCCATCCTCTCCCCCCCAGGTTCTATCTCTCTCTAAAACCCCCCACCCTCTCCCCCCACATTCTCTCTCTCTCTCTCTCTCTCTCTCTCTCTCTCTCTCTCTCTCTCTCTATATATATATATATATATATATATATATATATATATATATATATATATATATATATATATATATATATATATATATATATATATATATATATATATATATATATATATATATATGTTCCATCCCACCATCTCCCACCCCCTGCCCCACCCCCCTCTCTCTCTCTCCATCCCACCATCTCTCACCCCTGCCCCCACCCCCCTCTCTCTCTCTCCCTCCCCCCAGGTTTTGATCTCTGTTTTTTTTAACTCCCCGACATCTCTCTCTGTTCCTCTCTCTTTCTCTCTCTCTGTGTTCCTCTCTCTATCTCTGTTCCTCTCTCTATCTCTCTATATCTCCGGCTCTGTCTATCTTTGTTCATCTCTCTCTCCCCACCTAGATGCTCTCTCTCCCCACCGAAAACCGATCCCTTTCCCTCTATTCTCACCCCCAAGTTTTGTTCTCTCTTCGACCTCTCTCTCTCTCACTATGTTCCTCTCTCTATCTCTCTATATTTTCGGCTGTCTCTCTCTCTCTGTTCATCTCTCTCTCGCCCCACCTAGCTGCTCTCTCTGTTCTCTCTCTCTTTCTAACTACTCTCTCTATCCCGCCGGCTCTCTCTACTCTCTCTCCCCACCGGAAACCAATCACATTCCCTCCGTTCTCACCCCTAGGTTTTCTTCTCTCTCTCTCTCTCTCTCTCTCTCTCTCTCTCTCTCTCTCTCTCTCTCTCTCTCTCTGTATTCCTCTCTTTATCTCTTTATATTTTCGGCTCTCTCTCTGTTCATCTCTCTCCCACCTAGCTACTCTCTCTTTCTACTATCTATCTCACTGTTCCTCTCTCTATCTCGTCGGCTCTCTTTACTCTCTCTCTCTGTTTTTCTTTTTTTAACACCACTGCCCGCCGCCCCCCCTCTGCTCTCTTTTCTCTCTCTTTGTTTTTCTTTTTTTTTAACACCCCTGCCGCCTCGCCCCCCCCTCTCTCTACTCTCTCTCTCTCTCTCTCTCTCTCTCTCTCTCTCTCTCTCTCTCTCTCTATTCCTCTCTCTATCTGTCGACTCTCTCTCTCTCTCTTTTTATTTTTTAAAACACCCCTGCCCCCCCCCCCCCCCCCCGTTTTGGGTTTTGTTTTTGTTATTTTTAACTCACCGACCTCTCTCTCTATATCTATCTATCTATCTATCTATCTATATGATCTCTATCTCCTAGCAATCATTTAATTGATTGGGGCCCACTACACCCATGTGTTGGGCCTGCTACCCCATGGCTCTACAATTTCAGTGAGTTCATATATTCTCCAATCGGTCGGCCCTGGTTGGAGGGCCCGCACACATCACAGCCGCACGAAGGCAGGCGACTAGACAATGAATCGTACTCTAGCCGATTGCATGCGATTGTGAGGCGTGCTGGGCCCACTGACTGGGCGATCAACTGGAGGAGATCCGAAATCAATTGCAATGGACCCCACAGATGTAGTGTATGCTACAAACCATTGTCCATAGCCTATCAGCAATCCGCTAATTGATGGGGGCCACTACCCCTATGTGTTGGGGCTGCTACCCATCGCTGTTGAATTGATACTTCATCACATCTCCGAAGTGGGCGTTGCTCATTGGGTGCCTCCTCGGCCTCGACACGCGACTCTGTGTTGTAACCTTCTATCTCGGGTTGAGAATTTTTTTTTTCCGGCCCTTTACCCATTCCATTTCTTAATAATTCTAGAAAAGAAAGCCTACTTATTTAATTCATCCGATACCAAATTTTTTTTTACTTTCAAAAAGATTCTGATTTTAGAGTTCTTTTGTATAAGTTGTTTTTTGTTATAATCTTTTTCATTGGGTGTGAATGGTTTCTCTCTCTCTCTCTCTCTCTCCTCCCCCTCCCCCGGGGGTAGGGGGGTTGGTTGGTCACGTTGAAGGCGCCCGCTTCGTGCCAATCGGCACGGGCATGCCAAAGATGGTCATGTGTGTTGTCGCCCACATACGACGGGTAGCGGTGGTGATGCCCCAGGGGGTGTCTTGCCGCCAAAGGCGGCCCGCTGCATTGCTGACAGGTGTGTGTTGCCGCCGAAGGGTGGCCAGCTACAGTGCCCGACATGGCACGGGCATGCACTGGCCTACTACGGGGTAGGGTTCTAGGTCCTTTCTAGCTCAAATCTGGTAGTTGGAAAGATTAAGAGTTTCGAGGTCTTGAGACCCAGGGGTCTTTTGTTCTTCTTGTTAGAGCTTCTGCGCTATTTATGTTAGATCGTGTTTGTCTGAATCCCCTTTTGGGTGTATGGTGCATGCCTCTTAGGCACATTTTGTACACTTACTTTAATAAATTTGTAGGGGTCAAGGCTGAACCCTTCCTCTTCGATTGGAGAGGGATTTCTCCAAAAAATAAAATTATATGTGTTCTTTAATGAGCGTACAAAGGTTTACTCGGAGATCATACGAAATTGTATCTTATTGGCATGTTTTGTTCAAGTTTTTTTTTTTTGCTAGAAAAGAAAACAAACCATCATAGGAAAGAAAAACACACTAAATACACCAAGACTACGTTTGGACAAGCTTTTCAGGCTTGTGTTAAGGATTAGCTCATCCGTCCTAAGCTAACACCTCGTGGGAAGCTAAGGAAACCGGACGCATGGACTCTCTCTCTCTCTCTCTCTCTCTCTCTCTCTCTCCTCTCTCTCTCTCTCTCTCTCTCTCTCTCTCTCTCTCTCTCTCTCTCTCTCTCTCTCTCTCTCTCTCTCTCTCTCTCTCTCTCTCTCTCTCTCTCTCTGTGTGGCAGACCCCGATGGGTCCCTCGTTCCGCTTAGCCAAACAAGGAATGGTGCCAAGGCTCAGGCTACATCCACGACCCGTGGTGGTCGATGGGCGCGAAGTCCAACACATACTAGATGTCACATGGAGTTGAGATCTATTGAGAATAATACCATATCAGTAAAGAGGTGGAAGTTTCACGTCTTTATATATTGTTGCCCTCTCCTCTTATCACCCATTTTATGTTGGGTGTGTGTTTTAAAACCACACCAAACATTGGGTTTTTAGTCCCATATCGGTAAGGGGAGAAATCCCCTACCAACATATAAGGATTTGCCCCACTTCCCCCCACTAGTCATCACACTAGAGGAGGGCTCCACTAGCCCACACGCGCGCGCGCGTGTGTGTGCCGTGCCGAGCCCGGGCCGGGCCGGGCTTGGGCTGGGCGGCGCGTGTGTGTGCGCCCGCGGACCCGGACACGATAGCACCTCCGAAATGGGCTGGTCCCGCACCTGCCCCCCTTTTTGTTTTTTGCTATTAAGTCCTCCCCCATTTATTAAATTCCTTTTTGGCTACTAGCCGTTTTGCATGCGATCCGTTGCTGCATGCGAGCCGTTACGAGACTGCTCTCTGCGAGCTGTAACGTGCGAGGTTAATGGGCTTAATCGCAGCCCATTAACCGCTCCCCTCTTTCAGCCTCCCATTAACAGCCCGAGGCCTATATAAGGCCCGGTGCAGCTATGGGATTTACACACTCCGAAAATCGGAATTCCTCCCTGCTTACTGCCTCTCTCTCTTTCATTCTCTCGTCGTGGTGCTGTGGTGCTGCCACTTTGCTCCGAAGAGACTCTCTCTCTCGGACCAAAGCTCTGCTGCGGTGCTGCCTTCCCCGATTCGAGAAGATCGTCATCCGAGTCGCTGGGTTCCTGAAAGTTCACGAGGTTCGCAATACCTTCTTGAAGTCGTGCCGACGAGAAGGAGGTCGCCTGACCGGGGGTGCGTCATATCTCCGAGAACCATTGCCACGAGACCCGCACGAGGGGGGCAATAAGTTTCTTGGGACAGTGCCTAGCACGTTTCGACCACAGGCCAGAGTTTCTAACTCTACTCTTGTCCTATCCTTCTAATTATCAATTTGCATCTAATAGAGAAACCTAAATAATTAGAGATAGATTATTTCTCTCTTTTAGAAATTGTTTGCCAAGGATTCATGGGTTTGAGAACCTAGTCCAACATCTGAAGACTAATGGTTCCACTCTTGATGAAACCTTCCAAATAGCCTGTCTTATAGATAAACTACCTGCTTCTTGGTCCGAGTTTTCTAAACACCTAAGTCATACCCAAGGTTGACCTAACCCTAACTCAAGTTCTAAACTCCATTAGAATTGAGGAGCAACATAGGCTCAGGGAAAGGGATCCTCTGAATCCAAACCCAAGGTCAACAACATAGAGGGTCAACCGTCTAAACCATTCCAAAAACCTAGACACAAGTTCCAGAAGAAACCCTTCCACCCTAAGCCTAAGCCATATACCAAGAAGCCCTACCATAGCAACCATAACCCAAACCATCCCAAGGACCAAAAGAAGGAAGGAGTGCGTTGCTGATACGTCTACGGTCGGACCAATCACATGGCCAACCAATGCTTCTACAAGAAGACAGCACCACCTCCAAATCCAAGAAGAAATGGTCCAACGCCACCCCGGCTCCCAAGTCAACATGGTGACCTCTGGAGCTGGCTCTTCTGGGACCGCTTTCAGGTCTGTTCTCTTCACCCCTGAAGTTAACATGACCTTTCAAGCATTTGATTGGTGGATTGACACAGGAGCTAACATTCATGTTTGCTCTGATCAATCTTTATTTTCCACCTATCAGGTCTCAGGTGGAGGAGCTGTAAGTATGGGGAATAATGCTGAGGCTCGTGTGCTAGGGATAGACGAATCGACCTGAAGCTGACGTCGGAGAAGACCCTGACCCTGCGCGGGAGTCCACCACGTTCCAGAGATTAGGAGGAATTTAATTAGTGGGTCCTTATTAGTCCAACAGGGCTATAAGCTTGTATTTGAGTCCAATAAGGTTGTAATAACTAAAGGAATGAATTTTATTGGAAAAGGATTTCTTTGTGATGGTTTGTTTAAATTGAATGTATTCAATCCTTCTTCTACTATTTTAAATGTTGAGTCTTCGGTCACTTGGCACCAAAGACTAGGTCATGTAAATTATAATTCAATTAAGAAACTCATGACCTTAAATATCATTCCCAAATCCGATACTAGGAATCTCGACAAGTGCGAGATATGCGTAGAAGCCAAACAACCTAAGAAATCTTTTAAAACTATCGATCGAGACTCCCATATACTTGATTAATTCACAGCGATGTCTGTGATTCTGGGAGAACTCGAGAGGTGGCAATAGATATTTTGTAACGTTCATAGATGACGCTTCAAAATATTGCCACCTCTACCTTATTAAAACTAAGGATGAAGTTCTCAGTAAATTAAAATTTACAGAGCACTGGTGAGAACCAATTAGACGAAACCATTAAGATCCTTAGGTCAGACCGAGGAGGGGAGTATACCTCAAATGAGTTAAGTGAGTACTAAGTGATGACTATGGAATACTCCATGAAGTCACAGCTCCTTACACTCCCCCATCCAACGGTGTAGCGGAAAGGAAAAACAGAACCCTAATGAACATGGTTAATTCCATGTTTACTAAGCTCTGGAGCGCCAGAGAACTTGTGGGGGGAAGCCCTAATGACGGCTTGTTTTATCCTTAACCGCATTCCGTTCAAACATAATGACTTGACCCCATACGAAGTATGGAAACATAGGAAACCTAACTTAGAATACCTAAAAGTGTGGGGGTGCCTAGCTAAGGTAAAAATCCCCGATAACAAAAGGAAGAAGATAGGACCTAAGACTGTAGATGCCATCTTTATTGGCTACGCTTCAGACAGTAACGCTAATCGTTTTTTAGTGTTTAACTCTGAAATAAGCGAAATAGCCAATAACACCATAATCGAAGCAAGAGATGCTTCATACTTCGAAAATATCTTTCCGTATAAGACTAGGATCAACACTAGGATTAATACCAATAACCAGGCCTCCAGTTCTAATCAGGTGACTCAGATCGAACCTGAAGTCCAATTAGAACCTGAAGACCAGACTGAACCGGTAACCCAAACCGAACCTAGGAGGAGTAAACGTGCCCGGGTAGAGAAAGTCTTTGATGACTTCTATGCACTTATGGTGGAGAACTCCCCCTCCACCTATACAGATGCAATGAAGTCCATAGACTCACCTTTTTGGAAAGAAGCCATAGATAACGAGATCCAATCCATACTTCAAAACCATACCTGGGAACTCACCAATTTACCTCCTGGTTGTAAAACCATAGGATGTAAATGGGTGTTTAAGAAAAAGCTTAGACCCGACGGTACCATAGATAAATTTAAGGCACGACTTGTAGCCAAGGGCTTTACCCAAAAACCAGGGATAGACTACTTTGATGTCTACTCACCTGTCGCTAGGATAACCACGATTAGGATCCTCATCGCCTTAGCTTCAATATATAAGCTAGTCATACATCAAATGGATGTAAAGACTGCTTTCTTGAATGGCGACCTTAATGAGGAAATATACATGGACCAACCCGAGGGATTTACTGCACCTGGACAAGAGGGAAAGGTGTGTAAGTTAATTCGATCCCTCTATGGACTTAAACAAGCCCCAAAACAATGGCACATGAAATTCGATGAAGTTATCTTATCCTATGGATTTGATATCAATTCAACGGATGAATGTGTATACCATAAAGTAGATGGTAATAATATTGTCATTTTATGTTTGTATGTTGACGATATTCTGATATTCGGTTCAAACATACAAATCATAAATGATATCAAACAGTTTTTGTCCCAAAACTTTGACATGAAAGATTTAGGACAAGCCGACGTTATTTTGAACACTAAGATCATTAGGAAGAACAATGGTTTAGTGTTATCCCAATCCCACTATGTCGAGAAAATCCTTAGGAAATTTTACGATCCCGATTGCCAACCTGTATCCACACCATATGATCCAAATACCCATCTGACAAAGAATACTGGACTTCCTAGACTACAGAGCGAGTATGCTCAAATCATAGGATCGCTAGGTTTTCTAGCAAACTATACTCGACCCGATATCGCTTACGCGGTAAATAGACTTAGTCGTTATACGTCTAACCCGAATTTGTCCCATTGGAATGCGTTAGAAAGAATTTTTAGATATCTTAAGGGAACCATATCATACGGTCTCCACTATAGTGGATATCCAGCTGTATTAGAGGGATACTCTGATGCTAACTGGATTAGTGACTCAATAGATATTAAGTCCACAACCGGATATGTATTCCTACTAGGAGGTGGAGCCATATCTTGGAAATCCACCAAACAAACTGTTATAGCTAGGAGTACCATGGAATCAGAAATGATAGCGCTAGATACCACTAGCACAGAAGCAGAATGGCTTCGAGATCTTCTATATGAGATCCCATTGATAGAAAAGCCTTTACCGGCTATATCTATCCATTGTGATTGTCGATCAGCTATTGATAAATGTAATCAAGAAAACGCTGATGTAAAAATAAATCGACATCTGAAAGTGAGACATAGATCTCTCAGATATAAGATGAAAAATCAAATAATTGCCCTAGACTTTGTTAGATCCGAAAAGAATTTGGCGGATCATCTAACTAAGGGCCTATCTAGGACAGTGGTCTTAGAATCGTCGAGGGGGATGGGATTAAGCCCATAAGAAAAATCACCGCAGTGGGAACCCAACCTCACGGAGGTTCAATGGGTAGAAACAAACTGTAGTAGTGATTGAAAATGAGGAGCACTGAATAATGCTCCCGTCCCTATGACGTCAGTGCTTATTAAAAGCAAGGGGTAGGATGAGTTTAAAACTCTTAATAAGTCCAAGACCCATGAGGCGGGGTGTCGCCTTGCTCACACCCCTATTAGGACTTACCTATATGTATGTCGTTGTGAGGCCGCAACTCTGGGACCAGGGCTGCTCCCTAGAAACATACAAGAAAAGATATATGCGCAAGGCCATTAATAGCGCAACCCGCTTAGAACCATCGAAAACTGTACTACGTGTACTACTTGTAGAAACCCGATAAATGAGACTGGTTCAAGGCGTAGTCCACCAAGTCCTCACGGATGTATACAACTGTACTAAGTGGAGGTTCAAACCGGAAGGTACCTACACCTACTGCGTAGTATAAGGAATCCAGCAAAGTCTTTTTACTTTACTTTTTGAATTTTTTTAATTATTTAATATTTAGTGGTTTTAAACACATGTGGGGGATTGTTGGGTGTGTGTTTTAAAACCACACCAAACATTGGGTTTTTAGTCCCATATCGGTAAGGGGAGAAATCCCCTACCAACATATAAGGATTTGCCCACTTCCCCCCACTAGTCATCACACTAGAGGAGGGGCTCCACTAGCCCACACGCGCGCGCGCGTGTGTGTGCCGTGCCGAGCCGGGCCGGGCCGGGCTTGGGCTTGGGCATGGGCTGGGCGGCGCGTGTGTGTGCGCCCGCGGACCCGGACACGATAGCACCTCCGAAATGGGCTGGTCCGCACCTGCCCCCTTTTTGTTTTTTGCTATTAAGTCCTCCCCCATTTATTAAATTCCTTTTTGGCTACTAGCCGTTTTGCATGCGATCCGTTGCTGCATGCGAGCCGTTACGAGACTGCTCTCTGCGAGCTGTAACGTGCGAGGTTAATGGGCTTAATCGCAGCCCATTAACCGCTCCCCTCTTTCAGCCTCCCATTAACAGCCCGAGGCCTATATAAGGCCCGGTGCAGCTATGGGATTTACACACTCCGAAAATCGGAATTCCTCCCTGCTTACTGCCTCTCTCTCTTTCATTCTCTCGTCGTGGTGCTGTGGTGCTGCCACTTTGCTCCGAAGAGACTCTCTCTCTCGGACCAAAGCTCTGCTGCGGTGCTGCCTCCCCGATTCGAGAAGATCGTCATCCGAGTCGCTGGGTTCCTGAAAGTTCACGAGGTTCGCAATACCTTCTTGAAGTCGTGCCGACGAGAAGGAGGTCGCCTGACCGGGGTCGTCATATCTCCGAGAACCATTGCCACGAGACCCGCACGAGGGGGGCAATAAGTTTCTTGGGACAGTGCCTAGCACGTTTCGACCACAGGCCAGAGTTTCTAACTCTACTCTTGTCCTATCCTTCTAATTAATCAATTTGCATCTAATAGAGAAACCTAAATAATTAGAGATAGATTATTTCTCTCTTTTAGAAAAGTTCGGCAAGGTGAATGACGGTTCCATAGAACCCGCTCTGCCTTGGCAAACAATTTCTAAAAGAAATTTGTGATATGCCTTTGCTTGCAAATATTATTGCTAAAATTATTTAATATTAAGAATTTGATTCCAAAGTTTGCTAGTTTAGAACGGTTATTTTCCAACATTTTAAGGGGGCACGGGTATCGTAACATGGTATCAGAGCTAAACCCCATCACGTCTCTTCTTTATGTGATCCCGTTGCACCCCCTTTCTTCCTCCGATCGAGATCTTCTTCCTCCCTCCGATCGAGAGGCACTCTGCGTGCGGACGGGTGTTGAGAATAGTCCTGTATCGATAAAGGGGTGGGAGTTTCACGTCTTTATATACTGTTGCTCCCTCCCTCTCATCAACGGTTTTGAGGGGGCACAGGTATCGTAACAGCACACCATTACAATACCACAACTAAGAGCATCTCCAACCGGCTCCGTAGGCGAGCTCTCAAGGCCACGTGGCACTCCGAATGGAAATGGGCGCTCCAACCGGCTCCGAAGGATGCTCTGAAGGCCTACGTGGCATGCCACGTAGGCCACGTGCGGCCCGGACCTCCGAAGCCCTCCACATACAACAGAGCTCCTTCGGAGCCTCCGGAGGAATAAAAAATTCTGTCTTTTTTTAAAAAACCCCCCGAAACTTCATAAATTATTTTCTATATATATCAAAACATGTACTTTTTAACAGATTTGGTGTAACTTTGGAGACTTTGGATAACTTGTAAATATATAGGGTGTTTCATGCAAATGGCTCGGATATCCCGTTCGGAGGCCGTTGGAGCTGAACCTCTCAACGAGGACGCCTCCGATGAGGTGGCAGCAAAATGTGGGCCCCACTTGCTTCGGAGGTGCTCCGAGTTTCAGAGCCGGTTGGAGATGCTCTAAGATGGGACTAATAGTAACTCTACATCTAATAAGATAGGGGAAACACATGCCAGACTAGCATAAGAGACTGTCGCCTGGCCCGGCTCCTATCACCCATTGGACTTCATGGCATGTTCTTGTACAGCCCATGCAAAGCCACCGCCACAGGGTGAAACCACACACAGCTATCGGAGACGAACCGGTCAAGAGAGCGGCCCACTTGGCCCACAGAAATCACCACACACCGAGCGGGGAAGGGCCCATCTGGTCGCAGAAATTCACACACTATCGAGTGGGAACGCTACCACAAGTGGAGAGCCTAACTTTGGATTAGTTGACCTAAGATATTTATTGTTGATCATGTTCTGAACTTA
The DNA here is from genome assembly GCA_947650365.1 of Chamaelirium japonicum. Classification (NCBI taxonomy): domain Eukaryota; kingdom Viridiplantae; phylum Streptophyta; class Magnoliopsida; order Liliales; family Melanthiaceae; genus Chamaelirium; species Chamaelirium japonicum. The sequence continues at coordinate 157,646 of CANTAL010000348.1, forward strand.
AGAAAGTCTCTAAAGATTTGGCATGGAAGAACCATCCCAATCCGAATTAATGATTCAAATGGACAACTGATAAAAACTTCTAACAGTTGACGTCCCTACAGGTTTCAGAATTTGATAAATTTTTATAATAATGATCAACTTGCCAACCATCTATGATATATATATCAAATGCGATTTTTTTTTTCGATTAAAGGGGAGGCACCACAGCCTGGCACAAGCTACGACACAACAGGCCCTCGGCCGATCCGACCATAAGCCGCCACACCGGCAGAAGAACGACTGATTAAGGCCACAAATCCCACATAACCACACAAAAAAAAGGGCAAATTCGGTATAGGTCCTTAACTATTTTGCAATATTAGATGCAGGACACACTAATTTGCTATATTAGCTAACGTTCTTGTCCTCTTCTCCCCCACTCTCCCGAGCAGCTCCGGCAGTGGCGGCCTCGCGCTCGACCCCGGCGACCTCACGCTCGACCCTTGACAACCTCGCGCTCGACCCCGACGACCCCCGGAGCAGCTCCGGCGTCTACAACAGAGAAGGCGGGGGCAGCGGCCAGCAACTCTGGCATCAGCAAAGACGGCAGCGGTGAGCAACAGGGGAGGCGGCGGCGGCGAGGTGGTTCAGTTGAGCTCCCTAGCTCTAGGGTTCATCCCATGGCCTGTAGATTAGGTGGGGGGGGGTCGGTTAGGTCCGGCAGCTGCCAGGGGGGGTTCGGTTAGGTCCGACGGCGGGGGAGGGGGGACGGGGGGTTCGGTTAGGTCCGGCGGTGGCTTGGGAGGGGGGGGCAACGGCGTGGGAGGGGGGCGGGGGTTTAGTTAGGTCCGACGACAGCAACGGCGGCAGAGGGGGTCACAAACGGGAGAGACTTGAGCTATATTTCAAAATTAGTTTGTCCTGCAGCTAGAAGTCATCTCTCAATGACTTATGTCAAAGCTTTCCAAAAAATATATATCTATATAACAAGGGACGGCGGTCTACATGCTGACTAGACAAAACGGAACAACTTGCTGACTAGACAAAAATGGACGGATAGATTTGATCATTATCTCTTGATCTAACCATAGAGTGGGGCTCATCCCTTCACTTCTTCACAAGGGAAGTCCCTCAATTAATACAGAATTAATTGGCTCACAAAGAAGGCAATCCCTCACGAAAATCACTCTCAAATCTCAATTAATATAAGAATCTTTAGAGTAAATTATATTTTGCCCCCTGAAGTTTAGCTTAAAAACACTAAACCCCTTTATAGCTATAAAATAACATTTTGCGCCCTTCAATTCAGTTTCGATCAGATAAAAATCACCAAACAAGGAAATTATGTAGTTGACAAAAGGGTGTATTGTCCTAACATTTCAAACTTTAGGGAGCGATTTGGAACAAAATAAACTACATGGGACTTAAGTGTTTTTGAGCAAAACTACAGAGGGGCAAAGTGTAATTTATCCTAATCTTTGGGAAATTTTATTCATACCCCAAAAATCTGTAACTAGTCCCGTCTCCCTATCGTTTCTCAAAAACTTACTCAGCGACCCTTTAATACCAACATTGCCTTTTTCTTTTGTACGCCAAACCTCAAAGCCCTAACTTAGCATCTTTTGTACCCCCAACCCAACCCAACCCAACCCAAGGTCTGTTTGAACTTCCTTAGCCCTAGCCTAATCCGTCAAGTTGGCTAGGTTGATCAGGTTGTGCGGGATGGGTTGATCGGCTTCAATATGGTAGAGGAGAAATAATTCGGGTTGGACTTGGGTTGGGTTCAAGTTAGCCCGCCCAAATTTGGGTTGGGTTCGGGTTGGGCTCGGGTTGGGTTCCGGTTGGCCCGCCCAAGTTGCAGCCCTACGTCTGCCTTCAAGTAGGGGTGGCAATGGGTCGGGTCGGGTCGGGTTGAGACATAGGTATAAGGGCAAAACACCCAACCCGAACCCGACCCGTTTAATAAACGGGTCAAAAACTTAAACCCAAACCGGACCCGACCCGTTTACTAAACGGGTCGGGTTGTGTCGGGTCGGGTTGGCTCGGGTTGGCTCAACAGAACCCATGTAAATCTACCGGGTTGGGTCAAGACAAGTCGGATTGGCCCGGATTTGATCGATTTGGGTCGGGTTGGCTCGGGTCGGGTCGGGTTGACACGACCCATTTGGTAAACTGGTCAAGTCAGGTCAATCGGGCTATAAGTACAAACCCAAACCCAACCCATTAAATAAACGGGTCAATCGGGTTGACCCTTATATGACCCGAACCCATTTAGGCCAAATCTAAACCCGCTAACTTCAGGTCGGGTTCGGGTCGGGTCACGGATTGCTACCCCTACCTTCAAGTACCAGCAATGGGTCTGTTTCTCTCTCTCTTCTAGGGGTGGCAATGGGTCGGGTCGGGTTGAGACATATGTATAAGGGCAAAACACCCAACCAGAACCCGATCCATTTAATAAACGGGTCAAAAATTTAAACCCAAACCCGACCTGCCTTATAAACTGGTTGATCTGAATAGACCCATTTACTAAACGGGTTGGTTGTGTCGGCTCGGGTTGGCTTGGGTTGGGTCAACAGAACCCATGTAAACCTGTCGGGTTGGGTCAAGACAAGTCGGATTGGGCCGGTTTTGATCGGGTTGGGCCAAAAGTGCAGCAGCCACTGCCGTCCGAGAGACATCTACACCAAAACCCCGCTATCTACATTGGAAGGAAGGGGGAAAAACAAAATTCCATCGCAAGGGAAGGAGCTCCATTAAAATCCCGGCCCCCCCGGAGTCACCGGCGGAGGCCAGGAGGTTGACCTCAGAAACCCTAAACCAAGGGGAAAGGGTAAGGGCTATGAAATGCGATTGATTCTTAAAAATTTCGAGTGTTCAAAGGCCATACTTAATCCACTTAACCTCTTATTACAGCATGAATGCTGGAAAGCATCAACAGATAGAAGTTGAAGTTGAGACGGTATCTAAGTCTACAAACATTTTAAAAGCAGATCAAAGCACAAGTTCAGAATTTTCCCAAAAAACAAAAGCACGAGTTCAGACTAGCACAACGCAAACCATACAGGGACAGTGAACAAGAGTGATATCAAAGAGAGATCCCTCGGTCAGAGGGGGCCGGGAAAATTGCCGTTCTCTCTCTGCTCGTTCCATCGTTCAACCTGGACCAGCGACGAAATAATGGATCAATAATTGGTAATTCAAGCAGGCAAACAAAGCAAAAACAAAAAAAATTTAAAATTTTGACAATGGGGGGTTCTTGATGAACCTTGTAACTCAATTAAACAATATCTACTTTATGTAACATGTTGGGACGTAATGGTGGTTGAATCCTAGCAGTTAACCTGACTGATGTTTCCCTCTCGGGATGTCGCATGATCGAATCTCGGGTGTATTACTGTGTCGTGTATAAATAATGTGTTGGGCCTGTGAGAAGAAAACAAGTTTCGGTCTCTAACGAGGTAAAAAACTTTGTGCTCCTATGGTTGGCAGGCTTCGAACCGTGGTCTCTTTTGTGCAATAGCACTTACAGGCACCGCTCTAACTAAGAGAGGTATATCATCTTCAAAAAAATAAAAATAACCCATTGGGATTGTTTAGCTACTATGTTAAGCAATAGCGATAAAAATGAACCAGAACAACTGCAAAATGTTCAAGTACCTCAAAGGACCAGCTACATCAGAGTAATTATAAGTTGAGTCGGATAGCTTCTCATTTGTTATGGCTTGGACATTTTATGGCGGATATCAGTGCAGATACGCCCTTTTTCTATATTTTCAAAGAGAGAATTGCTATATAATGTATTCGAAGCTGCCACATGTATGCATGTGATGCTTTTTTTTTTTTGGTATCGGAGTAGCCGTTGTTGATCTACCTAATTGCTGGATGGATAAATGTTTAGATTTCTACCAATTCTACGATTATTTTTTAATAAGAGTTGTTGACAAAGCAAAGGATCAATTTTTTTGGAACGAGTTGAAGGAGTGCGCAGGCATAATTGGTAGAGCCGTAGAGGAAGCAATAAATTCAGGATTATGGAGACCAATGTTACGAGGATCTGGGATCCAATGGGATCTTCGTAAAATTGATCATTATGAATATTAAAATGAGTTTGATTGGGAAACTCAATGGCAAAAAGGAAGAAATTCCAAAGCTAGGTATTTTATATTAATTGGTGAAATGATGAAATCCATAAAACCTTAATTGTTATCAAGAGCAGTTCAAGGTAACTCATCCATGGCAATCGAAGCATATCACTCATCCCAATAATCCCATGCGAATCAGTCAGATGGAAAATTAGGGGCCTTTTTCCGATATGCCGGGCAGCAGTAATATTAGAGAGAGAATATTGGGTCGAGTGACATGTTTTGAGTGATAGAAAAGTTATTATAACAAACATGAATAGTTGCACCAGTAGTAGCAAAAATTCAAATTATTGGAAGATTGTTCACTAATGATGTCATTTACAATGATTCATGATGCACTAACCAAGAAATACACCAAGTAGCGCTTCACATAGCTCAATTAACAACTCATGCCTCTTGAATAAAGAAACCCAAACAAACCCTAAATTCATATATGAATAAATAAAACCCTTGCCAAGATCACAAATATCTATATAGCGTAAACTAACGCTTATAGGGACGTGTGACAAAGTCACACCTATGCGTTCCTCAGTGTCGTGCCAGTGCAGTGCAGTGTTTGTTCGGGTATAACTTACCATGCATTTGCATTTTCATCGGACTCGTGATGGTGTTTTTCGTTTCCATACATGTGTGCTCGTTTTTCATCGATTTGAGGTTGCATTGCTTTTCGATTGAGTTCCTAATGTTTTGATGCCTTCTCACATTAGCATATAAAGTTCAAATTGAGTTTCAATACTTTCGTATTCAAATATCATGTGTTTTCATCTTCGTATGTTGTTCAATTTTTTATGAGATCTTTATTTTGGACTTTCGGAGTTTTCGATCTTCGTTTTCGGAATTTTTACTTTGATGTGTGTTTTCATGTCCGTTGAGGTCCACAGTAGCCCCGAGACATTCTTTGCATGTAAAACCAACTTTTCCCGGTGGTGCGCACCTATCACCCCACCGTGTGGTGGTATGCACCTGCACCTCAGCGCCCCTCCTCAGGCTCCACTGGAAGAGTGATACGCCCTAGGTGCGCACCCGAGTGCAAACCACCCTCGGGCAGGGCACCAGGAAGGCTGTGTGCATGCGTTGCATAATGACCCGTTTGATTTGGTCTTTCCTCCGAAACGTATGGGATTTGTTTGCACGAAATTCTTAGGGTTTCTACCCTATGTTGGACTATAAACATCATCTTTTCACATTGGTTTTGATCCGTGGACTATTATTTGTTGTGTAACTTTTGCTTTTGAGTTCTTATCTCGACAGCTTTAGTTTCTCTCGTTCCGGATTGTGTTATTCATCGTTTTCTTCCTTGTTGTCTTGAACGTTGATTTTCTACGTCTCATACATGCTCATTAGGTACGAGAAGTTGCTTCGATCCAATTTTGAGTTTTTCTAAAAGCCTTTTTCTCATTTCATCATTGCATCTCGTTCTTTGCAAAGAACAAGTACATCGTTAGAGGTGTCCGAGGTGTGACTTGAGCTTGCCTGTGGGGAGTCGAGAATTCGAAATCGTGGCAGCAATCCAAATCACAAACAAGTCCTACGGAAGAGACTTGAGGAGTTTCGGACAAGAGATTGCTTGGAGGAGGATCGTCAGTGTGGTTGTTGATCACCCGTGCCAAGCTTGTGTGGGGTTTGTGGGGGTATCGCTTGCTTCAAGGGTAACTCCATGTCTCTTGTTTGTAACTCTTGTATGCTCTAGTAAGATTGATATGTGGGTCCGAGGTTGCTTGGGGTGGATTTAGAGATTTTCCAAACCACATAGAAATCTCGTGTGTGCTTTTTATTTATCGCATAGGATAGAGCCTTGTATGCTTGTACCCTAATTCACTCACGCCCTTTGCATCACACGTAGTTTTCATACTTTGTGAGAATTCGTTTGTCATGTCTCTGTCTAAATCTTTACTCCGATTGTTTCCAAATGGTGAAAATTTTATTTTACTGTTGATCTCACCCCCTACCGTGTTACTCTCACTCCACTAACAAGGATCTTGACCACTATGATTTTATTTCTCTTCCAGTTCAGAGTTCTACCAAAACAAGTAAAGAATGAGTGGTTCATCACTTCATCCTGATCAATATCATGATTGATCCAACAAAAAACCACAACTTAGACTGATAATCATAAATGGGCTAAAATATAATGAGCATGAGCACTCACCCATTCCCCTGGGCAGAGGGACCGGTAGTATTTGGCAAATTTTTTGCATTCACTAGACTCTTCACCTTTTGCAGACAAACACCTGCACTTGTAATTCAATGTATAGATAAGATTATCAGTTGGAAACTAGTACCAAATGAGGAACAACATAGTATATAACTTTGGCAATCGAATACAAGCACATCAAGCCATAAGATATAAAACTGAACAGTACTTGTGGTATTCAATGTAGCGAGTGAAACAGTGTCTTGTCTGATTTGTTGTAGGGAAGCGAAAATCAGCTGGTGCGGTTTTCAACTCAATCTGGTAAATATGGGCACAACAATACAAAAGTTTAACACAAACTATTCTTCGTAGCCATATAAAATAAAAACTATAAAAATTTCCTGAACAAATAAAAATGAAAAACAGAGGTTTCAAGCAACACAATTGGAGGCTAAACAAAAAAGAGCATACCAAATGGAAACTTAAGGAACAAATTATCCAATTAACAAGATTCATGCTAAACTGATGCAAAAGGGACACAGTTAGTGAGTTGGTCCAGACATATATTGAGAACCCAAAAGTCCTTCAAACATACTCGGCCTAAACATTTAATCCCAAAAATAATTTCTGCAACGTAATAATTTCTTCAATGCGTGGCTCTGAATGGCAATTCCAGATTCAGTACCTGACTTCCCTACCACATGGAAGTGAAACTCCTAGCAAAATTATAAAGAATGAAGGTTCTTTATGTTCCAAGAACTTTATTAAGGGCCAAAAAATAAAATGAATCTGCTAGAGGGTACATCTGAACACATATTGACTGGGTTACCAAAAAAACACATATCGACTGAAATTCATAGTAGGAGAAATAATTCTAAAACGTAAATTTTAATAGGAGCTGAGTTTCTCAAAGTTGCTCAAAAAAGAACACCATAATCGGTAGTCTAATACTAAATGTGAATGGTCCAAGTATATTTGGGATTAAATATCCGGTAAATAAATAAAGCACACTAATGCAAAAAAAAAGTTACTACAGAGCACTGAGATGAAATCGGCCAAAATCAAGGTCTAGCCAAAGATGCACTACAATACATTACTTGGACTGATATATAATGATCCATATTTCCTAACACAACCTATCAAACTCATTCAATTTTCAAAAGAAAGAAAAGGGTGTGCTGAAAACATTCTGAAACATACCATATGTTACTGCCAAAGTTTCTATAAATGAGGAAAGGAGCTTTACACTATTAAAGAAGCACTTATATGAAAAGACACTAACAGGCATGCAATGGAGACCATATCATATGATATAGATACTAAAAAACAGAAATCAATAAAGATGCCCTAATAAGTGATAAATAATTGACCCTCTATGACTTAACAAACTCAGACTAAAAAAGGATTAGTACATCATCAATGATAAGTATTTAGTACACCTTGCCAATAAGTATGAGGACTATCTCCATTCTCCAATAAGTATTACTCTCGTAATATAATATAAGGGCCCATTTGGTTGTGTGGTAGCTTTTAGTAAAGTGCTTTCCTAAAAGGACTATTGGAAAATCATGGATCCAGTTACTTTCGCGAGTTGAGCTTTTGGGCCTCCTAAATGTAATTTTCAGTGATAACCAAACATGCACGAACACACTTAAGCCACATAAAAGAACTTTTGGGCCAGCCAGCCTCAAAACTAAAAGGGCCCTAAGACCTCTAAAGTCTAAACTCACTCATGGAAAGTGAACAAAAAAAACTCTAAAAATGAATAAGAAAAATAAGAAACCAAAAAGAACACTTTGCCAAAAAAAAAATTGAACTTATCTCCAATATATTGAGTCCTCAGGTATGGAAAAGGATAGAATAGATTTTAAAAGTACAAGAAGCAGACCTTAAAAGTATTCTTAAGAGCACCTCCTTTTTGTTAGGATTTGCACTCGGTTACTAAATTACTCACCTCTAAAGTGGGCAACAAAGTCAGAGCAAGTAAAGACAACTCGCAATCATACCTTTATGCTTCTCGTTCTAAAATTTTGATACCTCTTCCTTTTGTTGTTGGTTGTAACCCTGAGCATTGTATGCATGTAGCTCCATTGTAGAGTTCAACCTTATGAAATTTAAATGTCCCCATCCATATCTATCTTTGATTTCACCAAACTACTAAATCTTTTCGTGGTATGGTCCACTTAAGCCTTCCTATCATACTGTGCACTGATATAATACAACCTCGAGAATGACTCTACGATGCTATATCATGCAACGATGATGCAAATAGACAAACTGAAATAAAATTGCAACAAGAGGAATTTTATAAAACCTATACTATATGTGATGAGACGAGTAAGAGATAAACCCAAAGCCAAAGCTAGTCCTAGCCAATTAAACTATATGTGGATACATGATGTGATAATTTTCTGAAGTTATTTACCAATAGTAAGCAAGAAAGACATAATCTAAGCAATGTCCATATGCAAGCCAGAATTAAAGAAGAGGGGGAAAAAAAGAGGTGAGAAAATTCCCCTTCCGAGCCTCCGGATGCTTTGATTAGATGTTGTATCAGGACTTTGGGCACTTTTTGGGATTCGTCACACTTCTCCACGCAAGGAAACTTCTGGCACAATTTGGATGTTGTTGGATATCATCCTGAACACTCTAAGGCCGAAGGTATAGGTGTAGATTGTGAACTTAGCAGCTTGTGTGGTTGTTGAATGCAGATCCAGGATCCCAATGAAGGTATAGGCTAGGACTTAGGTAAGGGCATTGGATAAGTAAGTTAGGATGAAGGTTTTGCGGGTTTTTGGAATTGGAAATAGGTTTAATAATTCAATTTCAGATCTAGACTGTTTGTTCTAGATTTCAAGTAAAGTTTAATTGGATATGAATTCGGGTATGGAATTTGGATCTTTTGATATACAAAGGTTTAGGGATCGTATGATATACGAGGTTCTCTCTCTAACAAGTCAAAACCTTTGATCCCTCTCTCACCCCTATATCCGATCTTTGTGTCAAAACCAATAATCAGATCATCAATCTCTTCGCCATCTCCTCCACCACTGAAGTTGTGGCAGCGACCTTCGATTAGGGGTGGCAATCCTTGACCTGACCTGCCAACCCGACCCTAAGTTAGCGGGTTTGGGTTTCGCCTAAACGGGTTCGAGTCATAAACAGGTCGACCTGACTGACCCTTTTATTTAATGGGTTGGGTTCGGGTTTGTACTTATAACCCGATTGACCCAACTTGACCTGTTTACCAAATGGATCGTGTCAACCCGACCCGACCCAATCCGACTTGACTTGACCAACCAAACCAATTTACATAGGTTCTATTGAGCCAACCCGACCCAACCCGTTTAGTTAACGGGTTAAACGAGTCGGATCGGGTTTGGGTTTAAGTTTTTGACCCGTTTATTAAACGGGTCGGGTTCAGGTTGGGTCTTTTACCCTTATACCTATGTCTTAACCTGACCCATTGCCACCCCTACCATCGATCAGTGCAGTCGGCTGACGTTTACGATCCAGCACAAATCTGGCCTCGCCGCCAATGGTTGAGGGAGGACCAGCAATGGCTCTGGAATGATCGGAGATGGCTCCGGGAAGAGTCCACGCGTTGCATCACCCACAACCAGATCGTCATTGTCGCCAAACACACCCCCACCCCGCGAGACTTAAGCAGGCCAACAACTCCTTCCAGGACGCCACAGGAGCCTTTGCCCTCCTCTGCGACGTTGCCCCTAAGGTCGTCGATGCCGCAGCAAGGGGTGCCACCCTGGATGTGCCTACCGAAAGCTTCATGTTCACCTAGGCCCAGGAGTACTTCGCGAAAATGATTGCTAATCCCAAGCCCCCCGGGGTCTACCCCAAAATCGCCCTTCAGGTCGTATCTGCTCACATTCTTATTTCTCTATTTTGTATATGTCCCTGATCGTCTATTTTGCACCAAATTTAATCATTTTCTTGGATTGAATGGGATTTCTTAGTGCCAATAGATTCACAACATTATTTGAGCAAGATCAAAATCTTAGAAGAAAAAAAACTTCGATTGAATTTCATTTTGAAATTTGTTCATTCGCTTTCATGGTTGTATCATGTTAAAGGAACTAGAATAGGGCTTTAGATGCAATGATATTTGATCCTGGATAGGAACTGATTTCTCTTTACTCTCTCTCTCTCTCTCTCTCTCTCTCTCTCTCTCTCTCTCTCTCTCTCTCTATAGCCCTCTTCGTTCTTCATCTTCATTTGCTAATGGCTCCTCTCTTAACAGAAGAAGCTAGAGATGGTGCAATTCGAACAGCTGTGATCATAAGTAGGGGCTGGATGCAATTTGAAACGGTTGTGATTACGATTCCATTTGTACGAAATCGGTAAATATATCGGGCCACTATGCAGTCAAAGTCGGTGGTCGGCCCTAGTCGGCCAAGGGCCGACTAGGACTAGTCGGGACTAATTCGGGACTAGTCGGCCAAAACTTATTCTAACCCCTCCCCCCCTCCCTAAACATATATAATATATGAACAAGCATAAATGTCAATAAGTATATGATATTAGTCGGTTAATAACAATACATACCTTCACACTTCACAGCATGGGTATAAATACATAACAGTCAAACATAACACAGTTGTATTGGCTCCATGCCCATGTCAAAAGACTCAGAACTAAGAATTCATCACAATATTTGTTTGATGATGTTTAATCAGTGAACAACCCCAATTTTGATTATAGGGTTATATGGATATCAAAAAATAAACTAATTATTTGTCTATGTTTTTATCTGAGATTCTCAGGTGCTCAACAGATGATTACACGGAAGGGCCATAGTTGTGAGTCTTGCGACTCAAGACTTTGAGCCAATGTAAAAAATCCAAACAAAATTGCTTGCGCAGACTCCTTTCAAAAAAAAAATTTGCTTGATGAATGCTGCCTGGGAACTAGTCGGCAGTCGTTAGTCGGGGACTAGTCGGGCTAGTCGGGGACTAGTCGGGATTCCGCCCAGCAAGGACGGAATCGAAATTAATCGGTCGGCAAAATGCCGCCCAGGGACTAGTCGGGGACTAGTCGCCGACTAGTCCCGACTTTGATAGCATAGTCGGGCCATCCCCTAATCTCTCCCCCATAATCGACTGTAATCGTGTGTCATTTCAACAAAGCGTCCAGTTTATAAAAAAAAACAAAAAACAAAGCATCCGAGCAGCAAGAGAGAGATAGTTTGAGAGAGAGAGAGACGTAGGGATTCAGGAAAGAGAGATAAGACTCATGAGATAAATCGTTTGAGAGACAGAGGTTGAGAGGGAAAGCCTGCAGCCTCCCCTCTCCCGTCTCCACCCCAGGCCAGCAGCAAAGCGGCAATGCCCACCACGCGAGTATATCGGTAACCATAATCCGATCCACGATTCAAAGAGAGAGGGGTTGAAAGGGAAAGCCTACAAACCTCCCCTCTCCTATCTCCACCTGAAGCCAGCAACAAGGCTCATCAAGCAAGAATATCAACAATTAAAGAGAGAGGAGTTCAAGTATATCAACAACAATGCTGCTCAATCCTACCGGATTCGTGGTGCTCAAGTCATCTCGTTTTTTCCCTTCTCTTCTTGGGTTAGGTTTTACAATAATCTTTGAAATCCATTAGTTTTTCCTCTACCTCACTCCTTAGGTTTTCTGTGTAATCCATACATTTTTATTTTGTAATCCGTGGGTTCTCCTTGAAATCCATGTGTTTTCTATGATCAATGGGCTTTATGTGTAATCCATAGGGTTTCATGTTAAATTTTAAATCAAAGATATCTAAATGTGGGCATCATATCCATCATGTTGTGCCATTGATTTGAGGCCAACAATCAGATCTTTGAAAGCCATGGGTTTCATGTGGGGCTAATATTTGTTGTTTGCTGCTGAAGAAGCATTACTTCCTATCAACTACATAATCAGCGATGAACAGCAATGACGGTGGATGACAGCGACGACGGCGGAGGATGAGCTTGCCCGCCGCCGCCCAAAATGGGCGCCCCCACCGAAGGCTGCCAACTGTGTTTTGCTATCGAAGGCGGTCGCTACAGTACCAACAGGAACGAGTGCGGTGATGGAAGTGGTCGACGACGGTGGTGGTGAGGATCTATCAGCTAAGATGTTAATCATCGCACCACGCCATTTGATGGCATAAAATTTCTCTCCTTCCGTACCGAAAACTTGGATTGTAATTACGCCGAATCTAACTAATCGATCCCCAATGAATTATTGAACTCACAGAATCAATGAAAAAGGATCTAATTTCAGATTTACTAAAGACGAAGATCGGATCTATTATCTGAATCGAAGGACAAAAAGGGGGGAAATTAGGGTTAGGGTCGGAGGAGTACCTCCGCCATTTGCCGATCGCCAAGACAAAGAAACGGACCTCCAATCGCCGAAGCACCAAAGAAATGGGGCAAGAACTCAAACTATGAACTATATACCTCATTTCAAATTGGCTCCTCAACTATTTTTTTCAACAATTTGCCCCCTGAACTCAGCTCCATTGCATTTAGTGGGAAATGCTAGGTAGCCATAAGGGCGTAAAAAATACCCATCAGTCCAAACCTGGCCCGAGCCCAATCAACGATCCAACATGTTGTAGCGCGTATGGCCTGAGCGTGGATTTTCTGCATTAACATTAATAAAGATGACTTTGGTTATTGCTTTACTTAGAATATTGTTTTGGTATATATTAATTCATATATAATAAGGACCTTAGATATCACAGTAGGTCATTGAGGTGCATGATGGGTCCATGCTTGGGAGATCCAGTTGACCAATCATGTGTAGACCTATACTGAATTCACAGCTTTGCTGATGCTGGTCGCTTCACCGGAAAAATAAGCTGTTGGCAGGTAGAGAAATATGGTAAAGTCTCCACCACGAGAATGTTGCATCTCCATTCACCTGATCAAGCACGATGATTATGTTGAACAAGAACCAAGAGGTACACAGGTCAGTGTATCAGAGTCAGGTGCGTAAACTATCTTACTACTATAGATAATTTGCCTTAAACCCTGAGGGACCATACACACTAAGTCAATCGGATGTGTGGTACTTTGATATGCCAACGTGTGCAGACCTTCCATAGACCAATACCACGGTTATTGGGTTACCTGTGGGTGCAAAATCTAGCTAACACCCAGCAGTGGGACCCGCAACCCTGCATGAGGCCCAAAAATACAATGGTGAGACCTGCAGCCCCGCTTGGGGCCCACAAGCACGACGGTGGGACCCGCAGCCCCGTCTAGGGCCCACGAGTATGACAATGGGACCCGCAGCCCTGCTTGGGCCCACTTGCACTATCCAGGGTCTGATAAATCTTCCCGGATATTTACCAAAGCACGGATATTCCTGAAAATATTTCTGGAATATTCTCTAAATAAATCAAACCTCTATAAATAGCAGATCCTGTAAATGATTCAGACGATCCAAAATTTTAGACCATAATCCTACTTTCTATTTTTCAGAGCTCCCCGAGCTTTCTGGTTTTCAGACTTCTTCTCCATCCTTTAATTACTTGTAAAAAGCACTCTTCGGCCTGTCGAGAGTAGCCCTACTGTTGACTCATAGATAGTGGATTCAAAGGTTGCGCTTTTACCGCACGGAGATGTAGGCTTCTGCCGAACTCCATCATTACTCTCTGCGTCAACTCTCTCTCTCTCTACTCTACAGTGCTTGTGTGACTGCCTAGCAAGTTATAGTTCAGCACTTCGAAGCGTGCCACATCCCGAAGAGTAAAATCTTTAATCGACTGTTGGAGGGAGATTATGTACGACGGCCAAAATCCTCCCCCACATTACCTGGCTAGTGCTGGAGTGGCATACCACCCCTACAGGTTATCCGACATCTAGAGTTGGATAGGTGCATTTTGATCAGTCAATCTGTCCACACAATTAATCCAGCCCTAGGTGGTTGTCAGCATGACTGACGATATTCCGGATGCTAGGCATAGCACTGGAAGGTGTGTGGTGTTATAGATGACAAGTCATCAAATCCTAGTCAGATGATCGATCAGATTCTGATGGTGCTCCCCACCGCCCGAGTCAAATCATGACACCAGTAAATAGGAGGGACTAAAGATTATCAGAGTATGTGTCACGCCCCAGAAATCCGGTACCGATCCCTGGGGTGTGAATTGAGAAAAAACCAAGAGATTTTAGGGTTTGGTCAACTAACTACACCAATTAGGGTTTCTCACAGGGCTGCGATTCTTTCTTAATTGAAGAAGAATGATGAGGGAGAAAACAGAGTATTTTAAAATTTGATTGTGACGACCAAGATCCAATAGGCCAATAGCCAAGAGCCAAGACTCCTGAGGCTGGGATGCCAAGATGGATGAGGTGAGGTGAGGTGTACAAGGCCACGAGTTAGCCCCACATCGCCTGGAGAGAATGAGATCATGAGCTACTTATATAATTTCCCCTCGCAAACATAGAAGACGCGTTTTAAAACCATGCGCCGCTACGGAATTCGTAAGAAATCCGTAGTTAAGCGTGCTCGGGCGAAAGCAGTCCTAGGATGGGTAACCTCCCTGGGAAGTTCTCGTGCGGGCACGGGCAAAGCGGACAATATCTTGTGTGTTTGGGGCAGATGTTACAAAATGGTATCAGAGCCGGTTCTCCTCGCAATGGGGGGGGTCTAACCCTACACGAGGACGTGTAACCCTAAGGGGGGTGGATTGTGACAACCAAGATCCAATAAGCCAAGAGCCAAGACTCCTGAGGCTGGGATGCCAAGATGGATGAGGTGAGGAGAGGTGAGGTGTACAAGGCCACGAGTTAGCTCCACATCGCCTGGAGAGAAGGAGATCCTGAGCTACTTATATAATTTCCCCTCCCAAACATAGAAGACGCGTTTTAAAACCGTGCGCCGCTACGGAATTCGTAAGAACTCCGTAGTTAAGCGTGCTCGGCGCGAAAGCAGTCCTATGATGGGTGACCTCCCTGGGAAGTTCTTGTACGGGCATATGGTAGAGAACAAGGTTACGAGGGAGTAACATAAGTTTAGGATCACACGAGTTCAACTCGTGTCGCACTCTGGGTGGCTACGCTAACTAATCGGATTATGGCTGTTTAGTGGAGCTTTCAGTATATCACCGGAATAGTTAATTATGGATCTGGTTGGGAGCTAGAGAGATATTAAATCCTAAAGGTTTCACCATGTTGTTGCGTATATGAATTGTTTTTCGATCCGGCTGAATACGTTAGATGCGAAGTGGTGTGATGGAGCACAAGCCCAAATCCTCATAACCTAATTCACATATGCTAAGGGGCCATAGGGGTATTATAACACCGATTTTGAAGATAGGAATGAAGGCAGGTTGGAGTTGTCCCCACCTTTAAAATAAAAACTCAAAGAACAAAGATTGGCTGAAAATGCTCTTTGAACGGATTAATTTTGTGGGTGCAAATAACAATACCTGTATAGATTTAAATAGTTGCCGCGAACCACCGTATCTCTGTTGTTCGGGGTCCACCGGTGAACACCCATCCCACCTTATCTCTGTGGGTTCGGGGTCCACCGACGAACACCTAACCCACCGTTTTTTTTTTTTGGTAATATTATAACACCGATTTTGAAGATAGGAATGAAGGCAGGTTGGAGTTGCCCCCACCTTTAAAATAAAAACTCAAAGAACAAAGATTGGCTAAAAGTGCTCTTTGAACAGATAATTTTGTGGGTGCAAATAACAATACCTGTATAGATTTAAATAGTTGCCGCGAACCACCGTATCTCTGTTGTTCGGGGTCCACCGGCGAACACCCATCCCATCTTATCTCTGTGGTTCGGGGTCCACCGACGAACACCTATCCCACCATTTGGATCAATCGGCCGTATCATGGGAGCACCTAGGGTTCATCCGGTAGCTTGTAGATCGCAACATTCCAAGACCGTTCTTAGTGGATGTAAACGGCAGGTGTGTATGGGTGAACCCAATCTTTATTTAAATAACACCCAATCTTTATATAACACCACCCAATGGTTAGGGGAGACTGGGGACTTTATTTAAATAACAAGAACACGCGATCTAGTGT